>JAMZAV010002959.1:0-241606 GCA_024449915.1 Sweltsa coloradensis
GTCATCAAGTGTCTTAACTTACTATGTCAAGTTGTTGTTAAATCCACATTATAAAATATACAATACAAATAACAACAAATAATAAAAAAGGAGATAGTAAAGGGTGAACAAATAAAGGTGAACAGTAATTTGGTAACAAAGAGCATTTTATAACTTGATTTTAAAAATTGAATACGTTCTCATAAAAAAATTCAAATGATTCCAAGTAATAATATTGAAATGGCTGGATGTTTTCACGTCAGCCGGTAGAGTGTTCCATAACGATGTATTGTTAATTTAAACCAACTTTGTTGCAGAATCATTTTTTTCAATATAAATGCCTTTATTTGGCTATATGATGATATACCTACTATAGAAAATATATAATTTTTATAAACTGTATGGAGACAGTATCAATCTATGTACAAGTTTTTATGAAACGGTTTGAAAAATATCGACAAAGATTAGTGACGCATCGATATTCGAGACAACGATAACAGGATTTATATTTCCAATCTCTGTGAACCTGCGTTAAAACCTACATGGCGCAAATAAAGTAGGTATCCTAGATTCGAGAGAATGGCGTTCGAGGTGCATTCTATACTCTACCCACTGTCACGCAACTGATTTTCAGTGGGGGACACTTAATCAAAGCCGACCAAACCAGCCCTGTAGGCAACTGGAATATTGTGCCTCAATTTAGCTGTCGTTGAATGTTGAATGTTGAAAATTCGCATTTTTAGTTAGTTATAAGATAAATAATAATTATACTAAATTAAACGTGTATGAGATTAGGGTTATTTGGCCGCGTCGCGAGTAAACATTGTACGATACTTCGACGTTTCGGTACCTCTGCGGGTATCATTGTCATTCACTGTTTATATTTTTAACTGAGGAAGGGAATAATTTCGGTTATTGTTTAAACAGTTGATAGTTAAGCGTCTGATCATAGAATAGGTATAAATATATAATATAAACACTTCGCTCCAAATTACTGTTACTGTTGTTGGATGAGCGTAGCGAGCGTAGCGAGCGAAGCGAAGATTCCATTCTACTACACTGGAGAAAAAAATCCGGAATGTTTTTTTTTTTTTCTTTCTTTTTTTGTATTTTTGTCTGTTTGTCCGCACGATTCTGGCTAAACCGATACTCCGATTGAGATGAAATTTTATGGAGGCCTTCGAAATCTCTGAACTTAGAACTGCCACGTTTTTGAGCGCAATCGGAAAATTATTTCTCATTAAAATCGCAATTTTACGATTTTTTTCGATTTTAAAAAAATTTCTTTGACTTATAACACCTACCTGCTTTATCCGATTTTAATGATTTTTGCACAGAACCTTAATTTTATGAATTTAGATATTCTTGTGAAATTTGAGCGCAATTGAAAAAATATTTATCATAAAAATCGAAATTTTACGGTTTTTTTCTTTTTTTAAACAATTCTTTGACTTATAACACCTACATGCTTTATCCGATTGTAATTATTTTTTCGCAGAACCTTAATTTCATGAATTAATATATTCGTGTTAAATTTGAGCGCAATCGAATATTTATTTCTTATGAAAATTGCAATTTTACGATTTTTTTCTTTGTTAAAAATTACGATTAATTAAAAAAATTAAGTTATTTTTTTATTTAATTTAATTTAATAAAAAAAAATCTTCGACTAAGTAATGATTTTTTCACAGAACAACAGAAAATCCGCGTAACACATGGCAGCTCAATGCACCAATTACGCTCATCCAACAACGCGGCGGGACTTAAGCGTTTTCCTAGTAAAAGAGTAATATGTACTTCTATTAAAGTTGTCTAGCCGTACTGCTTGGTGTATTAGAATGTATTTATACCACATTACAGCTTTCTCAACATTCTTCAGCTAAAGTAACTATGGCATGAATACACTTCAATTAACGTAAAGTGCTGGTTGCAGATTGTTTCCAGCGTTGGAACCAGTTACTGGCAACCGCTGTTCCAACAAACATCAAGTAAAGGGTATTTTGCAAGATACGCGGATCACGCCTATGCTGTTTACACATTGTATCGGCGTTCAGTTTCTTGTTTCATATGAGGAACATTAAATCATCGATTTTCTATTATTTGAATTTATGAGGTATTTTCTTTGTCACTTGTTCACTAAACATTATGATATGTGGTATTGTAATATAAAATAAAATGCATATATTTGCATTCATTTCTTATATTAACACATTCAGCATAATAATTTAATATATAAATACGAATGCAAGAGCAACAAAAAGAGAATTCGTATGTTACCCTTGTTACAAAATATGCTTTATTATAAGTACTAGGGAAACGCCAAAGTCGTTGTTAGACGAGTGAGTGAGCCATGTGTTGAGTACCCGGTAACATTTCTTTTCTTCCCCCTATACCTTGGCCTCCCTAGCCTATCATAGGCTAGAGTGGAGCATTATGGCCTAAACTATGACTTAAACTTAAATACCCTATTATTTATACGAATATTATAATCAAACTTAAATGCAAATATTCCCGCGTACTCAACACATGACTCTCTCACTCGTCTAACAACGACTTTGGCGTTTACCTAGTCGAGTTGGCTTAAGCGCCCTTATAGCCCAAATGTGGGAGACGTGGGTTCAATGGTCGGGAAAGATTTTGTAATTTCTGGATTGTATTTATTAAAATATTTAACATGTTTTGAAATGCATATAACGCAGTGTAGTCCTACATCTGTGACAATACCATGGAAAACATAGCCAGTACGAAATACGTGAAAATATTGCAAGGTTTACTCAATCTACGAGCGGAATTTGGGGGTACCTTGACGTCCAACATTCGACTAACCTTGGACACGGCATTTCACAGCCAGGTTAATAACAAACAAAAAAATATTATTTCAAAATGAAAACCATTGTCGTTAAAATAATTTCCATACATTTCAACGTATTTTTCAGTTTTTTATTTCTTGCAGGTTTAAATCGTAACGGATTGTGCTCATTTTGTTAGCAGTTCTCAGTTACCTGGTCACGGATGTCTGTTTAAAATTTCAGCTCAGTCTATTTGGCCGTTCGGCCGTATGGGACCGGACAGACAGACAGACAGACAGACATTTAACATTTAACATTTAACATTTAACAGAATTAATCACGACCAAGGCCCGATCGAGTAGCGTTGTAGACTACGTTCGCTGCGCTCACTCGTCTAATAAATTGTTCAGATTCAGCCCGCTAATCCTTGATTCCAATACTTGACAGCTGTGATGTGCAATCCCTTCATCAACCATGACAATACCTTACATGATCCGACGTTCTCATCCTGGAATAGGCTTAACAGTAGGGTCAACTATAGTATTTATCAAGCTTGATTACAGGCTAACCACTCTACCCCTTTCACCACACCCCATTTCACCTTAAATGCCCCTCAAATAGAATCTCATGTTTTTGCCCCATCACATCAAGAAAGAATTTTCTGCTTTTTTACGAACGTTATCTATTTCTAATCAACTTCATTAAATTTAAAACAAATACTGCTTTTACGACATTTTTCTTCTTTGCAACTGTTCACGTGCATTTTCTGTCTATTTAAAGACCTTGCCTTCTAAATGAGCGTGACACTTAAATAAAGCAAACTTGTTATTATTCATTTGAATGTTTTAATGTCAAGAGTCTGCAGCGTAACGACGTCCTAGCGACGGTGAAGTGTGAACCAACAGGGGCTCAACCTACGGTTAAATGCCAGAAGTTAAGTTAAATAAACGCCACAGCTAAGTGGAAACCAGCAAAGTTTTTGTTGCATTTAATCAGTGTTGTTCGGAAGAAGCCAATTTCAAGTTGTATGGTTAGGCTCACTACCAATATCCTGACCAATCTAGATGGCCACTTCGTAATTGAATACCGTTCGAATCAGTTAATAAAATACATTGCCTCTATTTCACTGATGTCTCCTTCTCTGAAGTATATTGACTTACAAGTTTTGCGTCTATCATTCGGACAACCATCATTTATCAACTATTAATAATTAAAGTAATAAATGGCTAAACACAAATGATCATGTTTTGTACATTAAGTAACAATTAATTGAAATTGTTAAGAGTATTTTTCCACATTAAGGAATTAATTAACAACATACTTATTAAGAAACAATCTAATAAACATAATTCACTTTTTATGCGTAGCTCTATATGACATCAAACTATTATCTATTTAATCGTTGATACGAATCTTCTGAAAAGGGGGATCCATGAACCCAATTAAAATTTTCCTAAATATTAGTTTAACGAAACATCGGACATGGTTTATCAATTATGATCATCTGACATTGCCAAAACTATTATTGATTTATTTTTCAGTTGAGCGGTACGCCCAATATAGACGATTATAGTGAAATTTTTTACGTATACCCTACACGGCACAGCTTTCTGCTCATATTTTTTATGTTAGAAGGCTAATTTTTGTTTCTATTTGTAACACATACTCCTGGCTATAAACTCTATATGTTGGAATTTGTTTCCCGTTAACATCTTACACGGCACGATTTTTACTTCCGTCGGTACTAAGTTAGTGTTTGTACCGGCGGAAGTAAAAAATCGTGCCGTGCAAGATGTTAACGGTAAAGTTAGTTAAGTTAGTGCTTGTACCAGCGGAAGTAAAAAATCGTACCGTGCAAGATATTAACGAAAAACCAATTCCAACATAATTATAGAGTTTATAGCCAGGAGTATGTGTTACAAATAGAAACAAAAATTACCTAATTAGATATTAATTAATTATCGTACCGTTGTTTTGTTTCATAATTGCATTATACCATGCATTAAAACAGATTCGTAATACAGTTGAACCAAACTATTTCGCAAACTTTTACTCTAACAAGTTATTCGAGTAAAAAGCAATTAAAGTTATTAAGGAAATGAAAATAATATTACGTATACGTAATACGTTATACGTTTGTTGTATTGTTTTCTTTAAAACATGTAGGTGTTTTATGGTCACGCGGCAAGTGATGCATAACAAATTATGTACAATAAAGTAGCTAACGTTAATGCGCGCCAAGTACGTGTGTACAGCCTGCGCAACTAGGTACGAACGGTCTGCGCACGCCTACTGCGCATCTTGATCATTCAATTGGAAACTTGCCAAAAACACGGTGCAGTAGCAAGTCGAGAAACGAAAACGAGACAATTCATCGAGCGTCGCGAGCCCGTTGACGCTTAATATAAACATTCGCGTTTCGATATTCTACTTTAGGCGATTTTTAGTGTGTTGAAATTTTAAATAACGCATCTAGTGTGCGTTTTCTACGTAAATGGGCCAGACGCACTGTTGCTCCTATGTATTCTCCCATGGAATTTCACTTTCTACACGGAAAAAAAATGGTACCGCAAAATTTGGGCCATTTATTTTCACAACGCAGTGGCGGACTGGTACAGTGGTCTTTTGTAAAAATAAAGGTTTATTGTTTTGGGATCGCTCTAGTTATGGATCCAGCCGGGGTTTTCGGGTTTGGTCACTTGCTGTTGTAATAAATTTTCAATTTCGACAACCATTTTGGACAATGCAAGAAAATAACGTAGCGACTAGCAACATTTCGGTTGTCGCACTTTTTCCCCACCGTTTTGACTCGTCTTTAGCAAAATTTCATTACAACCTAGTGAATGGTTCATCGTTCAACCACAATTATTGTTTACAAATTGGCCATTCCACGACGGTTTCAGTTTTACTCCACTACACGGTAGCCATTGTTGCCCGATCCCCAAAATATTTTCTATTTTCAACATTTATTGGGGGCATGCTGGGCCACTTGCAATTTCAAAATTTTAAAAAATTTAAACCCCCCTTTTCCCCCCCCCCCCTTGACTTGTCGCTAAAATTGTACCTAGGGCCCAAAAATTGACCATTTCAATATTTTTAAAAAAAACTCGAATCAATACAATAATTTTACTATTTTGGGTTTGCCATGCCGCGATTGCGTTTTGGGGGGGGGTTAAAAAGCTTGAAATTGGGACTTTGCAATAATATACAGTGTACGTTGTACAATTCAACCAACGCTAATGTGCTTTTTAAAAAAATTGAAAATCTGCAAAACGCTAAAGCTGTGCATCTAAACTTTGCAACGTGTCCAAAACCCATGTTGCGCTACCCAAAGTGACGGTACTATATTCTTAATAATGTATCGAGATTGGGAAATTTTTTTTGGAAATGTTTTTGGTTTTAATGTAAATTTTAAAAACGACAACCCAAAGTCATATGCGGACATGATGTTGTTTTCGCGTGGTATTGATGCTGTGCAATTTGCAAAACACTGGTCTGGGGCTTTTTAAAAGGTTGAAAATTTGACTTTAAGGTTTCTGATTTGTGGGATTAAACTTGCAAAGAGTTTTTGCAAAGAGTATGGAATTTTCTAAAAGGGGTTTGAAAATTTTGTAAGTTCTGTTGTTTAAATGGGATCCCGTGGGGTTTTTTTTTTTTTGCATACAAGATATTTTTCCCCTTTGGAAAAATTTTTTTAAACGGGGGGGGGCCCCATCATTTGTATAAAATTTTAGGGTAAAAAAAAGTGTACCCCGCGGAAACGAACCCCCAACCCCCAGTCTACAACCCGAGCGCGTTACCCGTTGCGCCGCGGTGTTGGTACTGGGCCCGGGGCCCCAACGGCGCCTGCCTAGCCGCGGCCCCTTTCCCCACCCCCAAACCGGGGAAAGTTTTTATATTTAAACGTCAACGGGCTTCGCTCTCGCGAAACACTCGGTTTTCGTTTTCCCACTTGCTCGCGCACCGAGGTTTTTGGCAAGTTTCCAATTTATAATTTTACATGCGCACAGCTGTGCGCAAGACCGCCTCAACTCCGTCTACCACCACGTTTGCGTAACCGTTTACGGCGTAGTCGCGTAGAGTAGACAATACATGGCTGCACATCTTTCTACTATACACTAAAACTCGCTAAATACAATTGAAATTGTTTCAACAATGTAAATTTACATGATAAAACTGCATGGCAATGGGAAAAAATACTCGCGGTAAATTTGTATATTGCATCGAGTATTGCTCTGTTCAACTGGAATGCGAAATTAGTACTTGGCTTTTTAATTTTCCACTACCCGAAAATCGACCAAAATTGGACTTTCAAAACGCGAATGTTTATATTAAGCGTCACGTGCTCTCTCTTCCCGTGGAAATTGTCGTCTTTCGAGTTTTTAAATTGCACTTTAACCTAATCTAATCTACATTTTTTAGTTTATAATACCTACCATTATGCCCTTGAGGCTATTTTGGGAAACCAAATCTGTTATAGAGTATTTACCGGTCACATTATGAATTAATAACCAACTAGACTTGTTGTCCAATAAACTAATTTGACTTTTTATGCATAGCTCTAAATATCCCAACATCATCTACTTAATCGTGATGGGAAACTTTTGAAAAAAAGTATTGACAAGACATTTACATCATCCAAGATTCTTTCTCCAATGCTATTATGTGCTAATGACTAATCTCGGTGTCAACTGTGCGACCACTCCACCCTTCATTGACAGCCTGCCTCCTACATTTCATCAACTCTTGAAATCTCCTCCTCCTTTACGTTTGTACATCTCTGTTGGTTGCGCGTGCACTGGGACGTAGTGGGCCTTGCTTGGTCTCGTGGGCAGAGCGTCGCCTCAACCAACAGTTGTAATAATACGGCATTCGTTGTGACGAATCATTTCAGAAGTGGGCGCGTGTCGGTCTCTTTGTACGGAAGCTAGAAACTTGTGGCTTTGCTGTCTTTCAAGGCTTTAAAAAAACACATTTCTCACTATTTTGTTCGCCGCTGCTAGAAAATCTTTCCAGGCTTACCTGGAGTTTTTCACATTATATTTAAGCTGTTTTGGAAAGAACACCCAATAAAACGGTGGACATGATTTGACGTCAATGAAAATTTGAATAATAGTTCGTTTATAAATCATTCTTGCGTTTAATGATTTTCCTACTTTAAGCGTAATCAACATTGATATTTATAGGTTATTATTCCATCCTTGTAAACAGTGGTAAAGGACACGCCAGCTACACATATGAAATCTATGCTTTTAATCAGTGCATACGGGCTTTGAAAAATGCGAATACGCCGTATGTGGGTTTCAATCAGAGAGGATGCTTTGAAGTGTATTTGCATGTGCATGTTCCTCGTTCCAGGCTGCTAACAGATTTGATAATCTCATTTATGAACCCAGTATAATCCAAACAATTGTGAATGAATAGAAAAAACAGCTTGCCTCGTTTTGGTTTTTTTCTTTGAGAACTTTTTGAATAATTGCGTGGATTGTCCGGAAGTATTAAAACTCGTTTCGCGTTTTATGCTGACGTTCGCCTTGTCAAAGTAGGCAATTCCTTTTATAATATGAACCACCCGTACTCTAGGAATCATTCGTTGAGTACGTTTTTACAACTAGGCGCTACCTACATTCGAGACTCGCCCAGGAGCAATTTCTGATATTATAGTCTTTAATCTAAATCGAACTTTTAATAATCCCTTCATAGACATAATGTTATTTCTCTCGTGGCTCGTAGAGGTATGGCGAGAGGGGTGAGGTTGGGGTGGGGTGGGGTGGGGTGGCATGGGGATGTGTGAGGCTTCCCGTTTTTTCAAAGCAAAGCTAGTAATTGGATCGGTGAGAAGCAACGTTAACTTGATTAGTTTCGAGTTCGGCGTGCTTGTTTTCCTTGGGGTTCCTATGTAACCAAGGCCTTGAGAAAATGTGCATTTCTTCCGCACGTTTAGCCCCTCTTCGTGGTGGGGGCTCCGGGCGAGTCTCTGCTTTCTTTGGCATAAGCGGGCTCCTCCTTGCCTTCCACTCCACACCACACCACTTCACATCGCTTTCTCTACTCTCGTACCTCCGTTGGCCCCCACGCAGAGCCTAGCTGCTCTCTGTGGTCGTGGGCTCCGTGCGGTCTCTGCTTTCTTTGGCTAGTGCGCGCCTCCTTGCCTTCCCCTCCACACACACCACTTCACACGACATCGCTTCTTCTCGACTCTCGGGGGGAGGACGCTACCGTGTGGACCCCCACGCAAGCCATAGCTCGCTCTCTGTGGTGTGGGCCTCCGTGCTACTCTCTTCTTTCTTTGGCTAAGCGTCGCCTCTTCGCCTTCCACTCCACACTCACACCACTTCACATCGGGGGGGGGCTTCCTCTACTCTCGGAACCCCCCCGCTCCGTGTGGCCCCCACGCAAGCCTAGCTCGCTCTTCTGTGTGTGGGCTCCGTGCGGTCTCTGCTTTCTTTGGCTAAGCGGCGCCTCCTTGCTTCCCTCCACACCACGAGCCACTTCACACAGCTTCTCTACTCTCAACGCTCCCAGCCGTGTGTCCCCCCGCAGGAACCAATAGGAACACGTGAATTCCACAATATTTAGTTGTTTTAGCTAGTTTTTTGATGCCTCTAACCCAGCACATGCCACTAAAATTAACTTCGCTAAATACACGATTCTGTACGTTTCCTGTTAATCGGAATTATTTCATTGCTACGTTTGAACAATAAAAACGAAACTTTAATCGGGTTTGGTGTAGCGTGTTTTTACTTAAACTGACGACTGGTATTTCTGTGGAACCATCTTTTATGTTCTTGTTTTAGGAACCCTCTTACGTATACTCACCATTATTCACACCTAAATACACGTTACGTCATCCTTACAAACCTAAACCTATCGGCCAAAGACATTGTAGAAATTCTTGGTCCTATCTTGGTCCTTGTTGCAAAAATTCAGTTCCTTTTAATTGTTTTTTTGATATTTTTATTTTAATTAATTGATGTTAATTTGTTACTTTATTCTCGGAGAAATTAATATGTGATCCAGATCGTAGTACATTATTGATGCATTGGTTACTGGTAATAATGTGCATAAGTTGATTGTGGTTTTCTTGTATTAATTTATTCGTGAGATAAAAAAGTATTCGTATTAATTTGTGTTAATATTGGTGTAAAATATTGTGTAAGTAGATTTGGATTTTTCACTTGAGATTAGGTTTAATTTTGCGGGGGGGGGACAGCTCGCACACAGTGACAACTGGACGTGTCCTCAAACGCGGGCTGCTTCAATACGTATAATTTGATTCGTCTACCTTTTTCATTTATATCCATTTTTTTACGTTTTTTTAAAATTGTTTTACTTAACCTAATAAACTTTAGTTGACACATAGGTATCAAATGTATTTATAATTGAAATTTTTAATAAATAAGTAATTATTATTGCTTTGACCACTGCAAAACGAAAATAATAATGGTTTATAATGTGAATATTTTTTTTGAAAAAACGAAACTTTCAGGACAACCCTAATGAATCTCGTATTATTAAATTCACGGCATTGTACCATAATTGCCATAGACTCCCGTTTAGAGGGTCATTGTAACAATGATTTTTTTTAAATGGATGTTAAGATTAAAGTAGATATTATATTATAGTAAATTACATTTAAAAACATTTTAGTAGATTAGAATTGGATCTACACTCGTCACTAAAGATGTCCTTCTCTAGAATATAATACCTGCAATCTCGAATGTCTTTGAAATGTTACTTAAAATTCGAGTTATCCCAATACTAAAAAAATAAATCCATATTGGAGTTTCAAACCATGGCCGCAAAGATATTTATTCTCTCTATCTGGTCGAGTTGTCTGGACTTGCAATACCAGTCGGAGTGATCTGGACTTGGCAAGCCAGTGCGGAGTGATCTGGACTTTCATAACCGTCAGAGTGATCTGTACTTGCAAGCCGTCGAGTAGTTTGGACTTACATACCAGCCGGAGGGATCTGACTTGCAAGCCATCGGGAGTTACCTGGACCTTGCAAGCCAGTCGGAGTGAGTTTGGACATACAAGCCAGTCTGAGTGATCTGGACTTTCAAGCCAGTCGGAGTGAGTTTGGACTTACCAGTCGGAGTGAGCTTGGACTTACATACTAGTCGAGTGGTTTGGACTTACATACCCAGTCGGAGTGAGTTAGACTTACATACCATCGTATGAGTTATGGACTTACATTCCAGTCCGGAGTGAGTTGACTTACATACAATCGGAAGTGAGTTAAGACTTACATACCAGTCGGAGTGAGTTTGGAAACGATCGTCATTTTTTTTATGGTAAAAATTCGCATAATAATATTATTATTTAGTCTTTTCTTTTTTTGTGCATACTTTGTAATAAACATTGTTAAAAACATAAATATAAAGCCTGTCAACTGCAGAACAGCTTATCAGTAAGACGCATAGAACAAACGTTAAGAGCGCACCGCTCAATTATATTTAGGCATACACAATACACATAGACACACCAAACACAACACCTACATAGACTAGAAACAAATAATAAAACGTATCGTTTACAGTAATTTTAGTTGTGTTATTATATTAAAATCTGCAAAAACAAACATAACAATATTAATAACAAGAACATAACTAATAACAAGAACAATAACTACAACGACACGAGCAACACCGAACAATGAACGAGGCCAAACGCCAATGCCAATGCCTAATAGCAATAACAAAACAAGGAAAAATTTGCAGATTCACAAAAGCAATTAATTATTCGTATATTTAATATTAATTACTTTACTCGCCGTGCCAAAACTACTTACTTTTCAAAAATAATTTCTGAAATCCACTTTCGCCATCTTGAAAATAGAAATAAAGTCGACTTCCTCTTCAACTGGATGTTTGTGAAGTCTTCTGGACGAATGTTATTTCCGTCAACGAAATCTTGTTTTTTAAATCTCGTTTTACCCTCATTTCCTGCATCGAAGTAGTGAGAACCCTTTGGGTTGATTGCTGGGTGACGCAAGCCTAAGATGTGACCGTTCTATACGGTAGCACTCTCGAACACAAATACAAGCCAAGCTCGTTGTAGCGGTATTATGTACACTAACCTAACTTATTTTAGGTATTGATTTTTATGTTATTCTTGGGCATAATTTCTGTTCTTGTAATATGTTATTTTTGATATTTCGATCCTTATCAAAGATTATTTTTCAAACTCAAAGTTAAACGAAGGAAAAAACTTCGAAGAATTCTAATGAGATATACTATAAACAGAACAACTATTAACCATTACTGGTTGAAAATAAAAATAAAATCATGAACGAACAAAATTTAAATGTAAAGATTCGCCAGATTACGTATCAAAATATCACAATTTATAATAATTATTCCAGCAGAGTTAATTTCAGAAAATACAATAGAAATTATCAACAATCTTTAGTTTGTTATGAAGTCTAGACAGTTTTCCGAAACTTTTATGTTGTCTTGTAAATACCATCACATACAATAAACAAGTTTTGTTCAAGTTTGAAAGTTTATACATGTCAAGAGGCAATAATTTTTCTTCTTCCTTGTCAGTTAAAACACTTGTTACAGTTTTGTTTGCTTTAATCTCGTTGCGTCAACACATTAACCGCCTGGCCTGAACGACGCTCGAACTCGAAAGTAAAAATGTATCAATAAAAAAAACAAAGTGAGATCGGTGCATCACTCCCGGTATCAAACATACTCCCCTTATTAATTTGTGATTTTGACCGTAACTCCCCATGGTCACTTTATTTTCTCTAGTCTTCTTCCGAGCACAAATGCCTCACTTCTACACCAGGGTATCATCAATAGAGCCGTCTAGTCGAGCAGCGATGTTTTTAACCACTCTTGATGTTATTCGGTTTTATTTAACTTTAACCTTTCTTTGGAACGGATTGATTTCATCAGTTATCTGATGAACCTTTTTCTTCAGTTATAATCAGTTTTGGTTCGTTTGGTCTCACCCCCGTATACTTAACAAGAAGCCTCGGGTCGAAGCTGGAATGAGTGCACCGGCCACGAACAATATTCATTCAAGCATTGTAACTGACACCAACCTGTTGACAATTCCGAGTAGCGGATCCGATTTTAATGTGCCACATGGCAACATGGCTTTTACACATTTAACAAGCAACGAAAATAACATCATTTGAACTTGATGTGGCATGAGTAAACATTGATTAATGTCAATGATTGAATGAGTGTCAAAATTAAACAAATTAAAAGCAATTTGTGTCTCGAAATAAGAAATAGCAATACATAACGCGTATTTCCTCCCAAATGTAGGTTGAGTATTTAAATTGAATCCAATTATGACATGTTTTTGAAGTTATACTCAACCGTAGCTGTTTAAAATATCAGCAATAGTTACGTTTCGTCACATTTCCAGGCTCGTAACGGTTTCCAATATCCTCAGACAAGTTTTCGTCAGACAATTTTTTTGCGTGCCTCATCATTGCGTTGCTGTTTGGAAATACGTAGGACATTTTTAGTATAAAAAACCGGTTGGTAAGGTTGTAAATAAACTTTTCGAACTTTTTTGATAGCCAAGTTTTAGGCAAGGTTACTCGCACACCTGTTATTTACTGTGTGAAAAAGTTTTAATTAAAATTAGCTTTATAGCCAAGCAGTTTTTGTTTTGGCAACTTAATTTTATGCTCATTTTATCAAGTACAATGTACATGGTCTCATCGCTTAGAACACTTCATATGCAACTACAAAAGTTTTTGTCATGTCTTTTTTCGTTATTATTTTATTTGCACTTGAAAGTTTAATTTGGCCTTTTTAATACCAATTTCGTGCATTAAAGTGGGTGTAACATTCCCAGCAAAGAAAACGAGTCTTTACATAGACACGTTTTCCAGAGTAAATATTTATCTCAATATGTGTGTCTGAAAACAGATTCGAAATCTGATCAGCAATCATAGTGTAACAATCGACCAAGTCGGCACTTGATAGATTTTTTCTGCAAGTCAGAAGGATCTAGTTACGTAAACTTGTCAGCAGACTGTGACGACTTTTGAGTAAATGTTAGCCCTGGGTAGTTGTCCTGTCGATCGACACCCAAAATATTACGTTGACCTCAACATTTCAAATATTCCACTAACATGACTTCTCTCAGACACACTACATTTTTGCTTGTCCTAAACAGAAAAATAATATTAATAAATAACTAGAGCCCCAGCATTTTTGTTTGGTTTTGTCAAAGCCAATGTTTGTAGACTAATGTGAAAAATTGATCTTTACTAAAGTACATGATTATATTCAACATCATGCACTTTACATATTGCAAATACAGCTACATACAATGAATGCCCTCTAGATGTGGCCTGGCGTAGATTTTCGTAATTATAGCTATTTCGTGTTGGAAGCTAGAAACAACAACAATTTATCAGGTGGTATTGTAACAGACCTAAAATACAGGGGGCGTACTGGAGGGTTTAAATGAAATATTCTAGTGATATTTACCTTGGTACATATGATTAAAGGTAATGGTGTGGAATATAGTAGGGGCCCATTTTAGATTAGCACTCGCCTAGAACACGAATTTACATTTAATTTAGTACTATTTTACTACATTTCAAGGTAACGGACGATGCTAATGACTTGGATACTAGAATTTATTGTAAAGCTATATGAATTTATAAATGGCCTGGTAAGTTTTTAAATTTGTCCTGGTGGTAAGTAGTCCATTATTAAATTGACTCCATTTTCTCTACACCTTGACAAATTTTAGGTCAATGAGAGAAAGCATAAAATTACCATCTAGGTGCTAGAACGCTTTCTTAATACCAAGATATTTTTCATCCAAACCTTAACTAAAATTAGGGTGTTTTTCTTTGGAAGCACTTTTAGAGGGTGGTCCCAGTGCGGGTGCGGTGGTGCTGCGACCCCCGGGACAACGCAAGCTCAACCAGGATAACCTGTAACTAACGAAGCGTTTTTACTTACAAGCAGTGATAAAAAGCGTCTGTATCAAATTATTTGTGTAGTTAAAAAACAATTCTTGGGAGTCGTGTGGAAATAGTTGACCACAAAATGTATTACTAGAGATCAAAATAGGAAATATAGTATTAAAATTTTAAACTAAACAATGAAAGTAAAAATACTAACGTCGACACTTTTTATTTGAATGATAAGCCTGACGTACAGTTTCTTAATATCGACGAATAATGTCAAAACGACAACATGTAGGAAGATTAAAGCAGATGTCTTGGTTGGTTTCGCTTAAAGCGTTCTTTATTTGTTTGCGGTTTCTCGCTTCAAGAGTCTGTCAACCCTAAACTTGTTGAAGTAGAATCTTGTATTCACAGAATATATCCGATCTGCACATCCTCTCGTTACCCGGCACCTCCACCAAGCCCTACCAGGCAGTTCACAACGCATGCAGAATATACACAGAATATATCCGATCTAAACATCCTTCCTCGTACCCGGGGCACCTCCAACAAACCCTACCAGGCAGTTCACAACGCATGCAGAATATACACAGAATATAGCCCATCTACACATCCTCTCGTTACCCGGCACCTCCACCAAGCCCTACCAGGCAGTTCACAACGCATGCAGCCACGGGTTTTGTTTATGCCTTTTAATATATCATTTTACATTTTTAATCGATTCTCTTTCCGCACCCAATAAACTGTACAAATGTGAACAAAAGATTGAAACTTAAACATACAAATCCTAATGGAAATTAGTGTTTAGTATGCATTTATGTGAATGTCAATGTAACCATTTGTGCACATACATACTAGTCTATCTTTATCCGTATAGAACAAACTGCGATAAATATTATCTAGCTTAGCGAAAAATTTACGTGTACATCAAAAAGTGTTATCTGTGTTTATATTCCTTTTGTCCCTGTGGATTTATGTTCTGTAATTAAAAAATACACGAAATCAATTGACTTTTTTCTTGTGAGAAGAGAATAAAATTTTTCTTGTATAGATTTTTTAAAAGAAACCAACTTCACACATCGACGCTGGCTGTTATTATTTTTGTGACATGTTACAATTGGTCTGCATATTTTATCTTATATTATTCGATTATTGGCACATGGTTGTCACATATTCGTTTTATTTAAGTTTTTATAATAATATAATCGGAAATAGCACATGATCGTGTTCGGTATGTTCTCGCTACGGCGACTTCTGAAGTGCCCCTTGTAACGCGTGAGCTGAATCCTATTGGCTGTATCCACAAGTCATAACATCGCTTGTTTTTTATTACACCAGAGCCCTGCTCTTCTCCAACCCATACGCAGTAAACTTTGTTCGTGTTCTGTTCGGGGGGAAACTTGACAATACTTTTATGGCTTCAGAGATGATTGTCATGTCATTTGATTTGCGATATCAACGATGTTGTCCATTGGTTGAGCGAGCCCGTTTAGTTTCTTGGTACGTAAGTTAATGAACATGTTTGAAATGATTTGGGATTATATTTTATCATCCGACTAGTGGAAATACAACCTCGCAAACAAGCAAGAACAAAAAAATCCAACCTCAATCGAGTTCCAAGAACTGAATTTAATCAATAATTCGAATGCTTATTATGTATTAATTATTATTTTGAATGATGGGGTCGGATCAAAGAGTATAAAAATATGAATTATTATGGGGTGTGCACTCTTCCTTACGGAAATTACAGGACATCTTACTTACGAAAATTACAGGACTTCTTATACTTACGGAAATTACGGGACTTCTTATACTTACGGAACGCTTACGAAAACTTCTTCTAATTTTCACAGGTTGATGGTCCATGGAACAGAGACTTAAATATTAAGCTCGAACACTTCTTCAAACATTATATGTAAAAAGCGAATTTTTTCTATTTTGGGTGGGGAGCCGCTCGGTTACAACTTTGTATTTTCTTTAAATTTAGGTGGCCTACGACAACGTGGGTTGCGGTCGTCGGTATTTGTTGAAACTCACGTAATCTCCAGAAGACTCATATGTGGTTATTTTTTTTGGAATCCTTCACCTTCATGGCTCGTCGATGTAACAGGACAGGAGCATATCGACTAAGGGAATTGGCGTTTCCCCTTAGTAAAATGTTTTAATATCCGGCTATGGTCTTGGATAAAACAATAAGTATTCATCGTGATGAACGGTCAATTCAGGTTTTTACGGGAATTTTCCTAGCCTCGGGAAACGTTGGTTTTTACAACAATGTCCACACACTTTCCAAGATCGTAGTGCGTGCAAGTTGAATCTCCGTCCCCCTCGCCACGCACAAGGAATCTGATGCCAGATGGGCAAGTACAGCATGTTACCCTTACTACCTTGACCTCGCTTGAAACTTTGGTCCCAACCAAGTGATCATGTAAATTTGCACGAAACTTCAACTAAGACGCATGTGATAGAGTTTCATCTTGGCTCAACTTTGCAACCAATCATTAAATAAATTTAGAGTCTGTCCACATCAGCGCTACTCAACCCCCATAGGCTCACGTGAGTCGAGTAACCTGTTTCAGTAGCCAACACTATTGTGCATTATAGACTCAACACAAGAACCCATTTTGTCTCTGTACATCCGTTGTGGCTGACACAGGAAGGATGGAATATCGTTACGTAAATAAGAAAGTTACTTACGTAACTTTCCTCTGATTACCGTATTTAACATTATAGAAGAGTATGATATTTTTTATTTTTTATTTTTAACAAGATTTAATAATAAGTTTTATAGTGGTAAATTTAGTCGACACTGACGATCTTGTAATGAAAAGTACTCCGCGTGAAAAGACATCAGTAGGCAGTTGAATCAATATAGGCCCGACGTACGAAATTCCATGATTAACAAAACTCAACACTTCTCTTTCTACAGGTTTTTTCGGGGGGGGGGGGGGGGTTTTAATCTTGTTGTTGTGTGGCGGTCATATAGTCAATATTTAATCCAGCACTAGGAGGAAAATAACTTTTTGTACGGGGCAATAATTCTGTTATACCAACTAATCAATAGTTCGGTTATTTGTGCTGGGGCTGATTCCTCGTGCACGGCGGTTTGTTTTTATTCGTCAACGGATCAAAGTTTTATTTTAGCTTCTGCGACAGAATCACTAGCTACGCGATCGCAATAGTACCTCACTTTGCAAACGAGTCGCGAGCGCGTAAAAGTTTTAATCAAAAAGTTTTTTTTCGTTTTTGCTCCAATCTACAACAGAACAAAGCTTTAGAAAACGCAGATGTAATACAACCATTATTAATAGAATTAACATTACATAAACATTTAACAAGGTCTAAAGACGATGATTCTAAGAATTTTACTGATAATTGACATTTTTCTTCAGATGTTCAGAAATATGAACCCGCACAGACAGGTCCATACATGATTGATCAACGACTGAACGGTTTTGCATATTATTCTTGATTCTATGATTTCACATTTTCATGATTGATTCGCGTTCAGATGGGAGTGACCGGGGATAAGCTACTGTTTCTGCTGAACTCGTCTGCTCGGGAAGAGAACGACCAATTTGAGAGGCGTCTGTTGTAAACTTACCATTATGCTTTTATATGTCTTATCTTATAAGTCTTATAAGTCTTATGTTTTTATTACTTTTAAAAGTATTTTTTAAATGGGTGACAAGGATCGCCAAAGTGTGCCCCGATAGAAAACGATCCTTACGTATGTCACCCTTAGGCCGCTTTGGGAATAAGTTTCAAACGAGTCTATTTTTTCAAAAATTATTCAATGTATTTCAAGATGAGGTATTTAAATAAAATATAATATATAATAATGCTTGTTAGTTGTAAACTATAAGAGATACTGACGATACCAAATTTCGGTCGTAGATTTTGTATTTTCACAAACTTGTGTAAAAATATTAATTCTCATGTCAGACACCTCGATTCTACTCGAGACGACAATCTTTTATCATTGTTTCAAGTAATCCAGTAGCTGACTCCTGTCGAGAACGGAACCACTTTATCAAACGTTGTTGCAACCTCCTCCGTTATTAATGTTAGTGACGTGATATGGATACCAGATAACGTTGTCGTCAATAATTGCTCTGTCTAGAACAAGGTACAATCAACGGATGGTCCGAAGGGGGAATTCCCCTGGTCACAGTCGAAACGCTTTGCACATCATAGATGATTGTTTAATGCTCTTCGGAAGTCAGATTTGCATTGTTAAAAACTTGCAACACGGGTTAAAATTAGCAACATAAACGCTATTATTTGAGCGAGCGAAGCGAGCGTCTCCACTTGACTCTAATGGCTCGAATGTCTGTGTTTTTTTTTCTTTCTGTTACTGCTTCGATACAGGTCGCACCGTTTCTCTGATCGACCTGAAATTTTGCACACATGTACATACCACCTAGGCGGGTTGCTGTATAGTTTTGTGGCCAAATCGTTCAAAAAGTTAAAAAGTTACATTAAAGTTAATCGAAAGTTTTTTTTTTCAAACTAAACGGCGACAAAATCTGAGGTGGCCAAATCATTTAGAATGTCCGTCCGATCACGAATATGTTATTTTTATTTTGATCCGATAAGTAGTGTAGATGGAAATTACATTATAACAAAGTCCCGTTACCATGGCAACGGAAAGTCACACACAGCTTTTTTGGCTCATGATAGGTCAAACGGAGGCTCGGATCGAGTTGAAATTTTGACCATCCGCAAGTTTCGTTCCCGATTGAATGCCATTAGTTTTGTGGCAAAATCGTTCAAAAAGTTATAAAGTTACATTAAAGTTAACCTAAAGTTTTTTTAAAAAACTAAACGGCGACAAAATCTGAGGTAGCCAAATCATTTAGAATGTCCGTCCGGTCACGAATATGTTATTTTTATTTTGATCCGATAAGTAGTGTAGATATAAATTACATTTTAACAAAAGTAGCGTTACCATGGCAACGAAAAGTCGCACAAGAATTCTGGTCACTATGTACTGCCACCTAGAAGAAATCAAGAGTAAAATAGTTTTCCCAAAGAAATGATGTCAAGGTCCTCTAGATGGCGGTGGATTTTATCCATTCTCTCCTATTTTACAAATTTTCAACTAAATCGGTCAAGACCTTAAAGACTTATTGGTATGTAACATTATGGGAATGTCATACTCGGGTCGTGTTGCACGTACCGGTGCTCGCTCAACAACGCGTCCAACTGAGCGTTTTCCTAGTAGTATGCACTATCGATTTTTTAAACGTTTTTTTTTAAATTTTGTTAACGTATTGAAAGGGGTAATATTTAGTTACACCCGGTTGTTGAGCATTCAAAGACTGTTATTAATTTGGTTTTAAAGAGCTTTGAATGTATTAAACGATAAAGATAAATTTGCAATCATCATAATTGGTAGACTAGCACATGGGGGGATAATCACTCACACAAACTTAAAATAAATATGGGCCTAAAATTGAGCCTTGGGGAACTTGAGTTTAAGATTCATAAACAAATCGTGCAAGTTAGTGTTATTACTTTAAAATAAACCAACTCGCCTATCTCATGTTACTTTAAAACCTTAGCTGTTATTTTGGAAATTTGACACCAATGCTTTGAGAAGTCACATCGTAATTGAGCGAGCGTAGCGAGCGTGACTCTTATGGCTCGAATGTCTGTTTTTTTTTTTTCTGTTATTTGTTTTCGTACGGGTCGCACCGTTTCTCTGATCGACCAAAAATTTTTTTACACATGTACATACCCCAGGGGGGGTTCTGTATAGTTTTTGAACAAAAACCCGATTTTTTGGTTAAAAAAAATAAAAAAAAAATAAAAAAAAAAAAAATAAAAATTTTCCCCATCGTTATGAAATTTTTGCAGGGTCAATAGTACAACTTTTTCTCCTATTTTCCCAATTTTCATCTAAATCGGTCAAGCCCTTAAAACTTTTTGGGTATCAAAATTCAAAAAATTATGTTAAAAAAATTAAGTAGGCATGGATACAAAGATACACTTTAAAAGGCCCATAGTGAATTATACAATGCAAAGATTTTGGGGAATGAAATATTGTTAAAATGTCAATACCCAGTTGCCTACACTGTGTGGGGGGCCTTATGGGAATGTCGTCTCGGCTCGTTGCACGTACCGGGCTCTTTCAACCCCCGCCCAAAACTGGCGTTTTCCTAGTGTAGTATCAAAGTGGATATATTGTGTTTCGGTATTGTATTAGAAAAAACAGCAAGATTGGGGGAATTAATCTTTTGGGTTCAATACAACTCAAAATTTTTTATTCCCAAAGTATTTTTCCAAACCCTTTGGTGGATATGAACAAAAGATATTGGTGTGTTTTTGTTTGCAAACTCGCGTTGCGTGCGCCGGTAAAGATTTTCCCCCTCGCCTTCCTGTGGTTCGGGCTTCCCTACCCTCGAGCAGTCCCTTAATTACTGTACCGGGGTAAAGTTTTCACTTTATCTGTTTTTTTTAGAAATTCAAAAACCTCGAATCCGCGTTTCGAAGCCATCACAATGATAATTCCATCACGGATTGACACTGTGGACTACGTCGTTATTTCGGGTTTACCCCTTTTAAATTTAAAAAAACCAGCTGATAACGCTGCGTGGCGGATATTCTTTTTAAATAATACTACACACTATAGTTTTGGAAAATAAAATTTTTTTCCAGGCAAACATAAAATTGTATTTAGTGGGAAATGACTAAGTTTCCGGTATCCCTTTTTCTTTTCTGGATAATAATAAAAGAAAGTTATTTTTCGTAAGACCGTGCCACAGCGCGAAAAAATATTTTTTATAATATGATTTGGGGAAATGATTAAAGAAAAAATATTCATGATTAGCTAATCTATATTTTCTGTTAGTGATTGACTGAAAACCTTTCCTATTGAATTAAAAAGGGCGAGATTTTTAAAAAAAATTGTTTCTTTTATATAACCCCGCTGATCACCTAAAATTTGAAAACCCTAGCCCTATAGTCGCAACGTCTCGCAGAAACCCAAATCATATCGATGCACTCCCCCGCCAAAAGGCCCACTTGGTTTGTGAACATGGAAATGTTTTTGGGGCGACTAGTTTTAACCGGTTTCATTACCCTATCCATATCTCGGGTAATGAGTCAAGTTTAAGACGTATTTAAAGTGTCAACCCTTTTGCTACCGCATTTTAATTATATATATAATTTCATCTGAATTTTATAAATGATTTTATTAAAACACTTAGATGTTACTTGTATCTATTATACCCCTATTCATTGTGATATATCAAACAGGAAAACCCCGGGCCGGTTATTTCGTCAGGCGGTGTCTTGGTGTTTGTATCCATCAGCCCCGCCATGTGTGTCATAATTGAAGGGTTCCGAGATTTTCCAAGCACGTGTGCTGCGCTGTGCGGGATTCCATACATTTGGTTCATTTAACCTAGCTCTTACGTTTTTGATTTTTTCAACACTTGATCTTTCCCCCCCGATAAATCCGATTTTTAGCTAAAAGAGTGGCAGCTCATCAGATATGCTGGAAAGAAATCACTCCATTGCGCTTTCCTTCCAAGAAATACGTTTTTCCCGGGGACTGTTTTGAATATGCTCCGACAGAGGGGGTCCCTTTTTCATACGCCGGACTCTTTTTTCGTGATGCCGCCGGTTAAATACCATCAGTTTCAGTACCATTTTTCCTGGGTAAAAAGTGATGTTCGGTTCTGCCTAGTAACATCCTGGGAATTCCTTCCTAGCTACCCGAATACACAAATAAGATTGTCAGTTACCTAACTCCCTGGCCTACTCCTTAACAATGCCAATTAGTTAATGTTGTTAATTTCCTTACGCCTTAGCTACGAATTCAATTGCATACACAATTTATATACTACTTTTTTTTCTTTCTCAAATATTAAATCTATTATTTTTGAAAAAGTGCAAATCAAGCTGATAAAGGGTGATTTTTACTTTGAAACCCCTAGCACGTATAGTTTCATATAAAATTCGCTGGATGCTCGCTCGTCTTAGTCGTCTACCATTGCTACTAAAAAAAACTTGAATTTCTCCTTAAAAAGAATTGTAACAGGATTGTTTTGTTGTAGAAGCAAAATCCTATCCTAGTTTACACCTCGTGCACGTAAAGTCTATAAATATTGTGTATTATTCATTGAACATATCTAGGACACTTCTGTGTCTGAGCACCGTGTTTCGTGACTCCATCATTGGAGGTAAGAGCTGCGTTGAACACAGAAACTGCACGCCTTCACATGCGAGCACCCATAATATTAAAAATCGCGCAAGCGCGGTTTTGAAAGCCGCTACGGGGGGGGGGGGAGGGAAGGGAAACCTCGTATTTGGAAAACCTCATTGGGAAAACCTCGTTGACGCGACAAAATCGCTTGGTCCTTTGTTTTAAAGCCCCCCACTAAAAATCATTTTATATAACTATGGGTAGACTCTAAATAAAATTTTATTTATTTTTTTATTTAATCGGTCCGCTAGGGCCCGCGTAACGATAGTTTTGGGGTGACGTTTGTCGTTTATCCGAAGACCTGTGAAAAATTTGTTTTCCGTACCTTTCATAGCCGCCGGACCGCCCCGCCGCCTCTAAGTACGGGAAAAATGTTTTTTCAAAATTGATATTTTAGCCTTTTGGGGAAAAGGGGGAAAAATGTTTTCCTGGGACAATTCCGAGACAAATATTTTAGGGAAAAGTCAAATCTTCGCCCGTCCCGCAGATCCGCAAAGCCCAAGTTTACAGGACCGATAACGGGCCATTTTTCTTAAACCCGGGGACAAAATTTTTTTCCGTGACAATTGTGGGGGTTACAAATATCCCCCTCGCCCCGTCGTACCGTAAGCTCGAGATTCCTGATCGTACTGTAATTTGGGGAAGTTAAAAATAAAAAAAAACGTTTACCCCACAAAAACCCTCTATTTTGAGACTTTAAAAAAATTTTTGGGCAACGTTAAAATAAAGGTGTTTGGGGGAAGCGCCCCCTGACTAAGGGAAAAGGAAAATTAAAAACTAAAAATTTGAAATGCCCTAAAAAGGGTGACGAATCCTGACGCTGTTTTGACTTTAAAAAATTCCCCTCTAATAACCACTGCTTCGCTTGACCAATCAGTTCTATAGACCCCAGATGAACCCGATCGACAAATTGCCCAAGCATAAAATAAATGTTTTATTGGTTTTTTCCAAAAAATGACCAACCACTTAAAAAAAAACGAAAATAAAATTTGTGTTGGGCGTAACCCTATCCCCACTGGCGCCATTTGGGAAACGCCTCAAAAAATTTAAAATTTCTTGAAGATATCAATGAAAAATTTTTAATTTATATTTCCCAAAAAACCCCCCCCCCCCCCCCCCCCGCCCCCCACACACCAAAAAAAAGTTCAAGGCATCTAGTCCCAAAACCAAACATCCACGAAAATTTGGATTTACTGGAAAAAAGTTACTAAAATTTTACTGAATAATTAAAGGTATTCTTTATAAAAATCGCTTCCCCCCCCCCCATCTCACTCCTCGCCCTTTGTCCTTCGTTCCCCCGCGTGTTCGTTGACTTATTGCCCCCCCCCCCCCCCCCCAAACCCCCCCACCACCAACCGTAAAAGGGAAATCGCTATAGAAAAATTTATTTCTTTAGTGAAGTATTAAATTTTCGCTCGATACTTTTGGTTGCACTAGGGGGGCTAAACCCCCTATTTGGGGGAACTATGCTGTCTCGATTGCACTAAGGCTGTCTAAAAGCTTCTATGTCATGATGTTATCGATGGCTGTGCAATCTGGGGTTTTTTATGGACTTTTGTTACTGATTTAAAAAAAAATTTTCCCCTCAAAGGCCCCCCAACTTTACCCTCTGCCTGACTAATTACTCCTTCTAGCTAAAAAAAGATTTCTTTAATTGGGGGTAAGTGTTTTTTTTTTTCTCTGTAGGGGCCTCTTTAAGCTTTCGAACGCACTTTAAATTTTAAAATGTTGTGATCATAAAATTTGCGTAAAAAAATTTACTACGAGAGTATTTAAAATTTTAATGTCGTTTTTTCGCCCCGGATCCGAAGAATGAATGGGGTAATCCCAAAAATTAACGTATTTTATAATCATCAAAGGAAAAACGAATCGTTGAAGCATATCCGTGAAATGAGTTTTTTATTTGCATGGGTACGAAAAAACGTTTTTTTTTTTCGGCCTTGGTTTTAACAAAACCCGTTTGAGTGCCGTTTTGGCGCTAGGGCTTTTGAAAGGAGTCAAATAAATTTTTTTTTTTAAAATTTGATCTGTTAGAAAAATTAAAGAGACCAACATGTAGGGACATAAAAAACGAAATAGGGCCCGTTTTAGGTCTTCAAAAAAAGCAAGTGTAAAAATGTTGATTTTTTTATGCAAAAACCGGACCGCATTGCAATCTTGTCCCACCCCCCCGTCTACCCCTTTAACGTAGCCAAATACGTGATGTTTTGGGATGAAATTTCCGTAAAAATCGATACAGTGGTTTTTTTCAATTTTTGAAAATTTACACAAATATTTACCGTGCTTTTTGTCCTTGATGCAAAAATTTTAATATCAAAAAGTGTCCCGGGCCGACTCGAAGGTTTTCCCCCTAAACCCCGGGGTTTGAAAACGGTTCTCAAACCAATTTTATTTACTTTCCCTTTTTTCTTCCGCACTTAACGAGCCTTTGTGTTCCAAATCAAACGAGGAAAAAAAATTTTAAAAATTTTAAATTGCACTGCAAAATGTTAAAAAATTTCCAACTTTGCAATTTTTTCCCTCGCAATCGGAAAGAAAAATCGGGGCTTTTTTTTTTTAACCCGTTTGCTATTTCATTGGGTTTCGATTGTCAACCTCGGGGGTCTACCCGCATCTCAAAATTTCAAAAAATGGGAAAAAGGAAATCCAAAAAAATGTCCGGAAAAAAAAACGTAAAAAAATTTTTGGGGTCTGGCCCCCCCCCGTTAATCCGCCGGGCACTTCACACCGCCGTAAATAATTTGAAAAATTTAGGATTTTTTAAAAAATTTTTTTTTTTAACAGCAATTTAACTTTTTTTTTAAAATTACGCGCATTTCAAAAATTTCTCTTGCCCCCCGGGCCAAAAAATGGAACGGGCCTAAAAACCTTGACGTCCTGTACCCTGAAAGATTTCGAACGCGCCGGTGTCTCGGTGTTCGGTGCAAAGCCTCTTTTGGGGGCGGGGAACCCTGGAAAAAAAAAATTTTTTTTGAAGCCAAAACGGACACGCACGACTATTTTGGTTTGGGCCCCTAACGTGTATACAAAATGCTACAAAAAGGGGCATGTTTTTGGGATCACGATTACGCAAGGTCCAATCTAGTCGGATAACCCCGTTAATTTTAGAAAAAAAGTGTACCATACTTTTTACGATTTTACAGGAAAAAACAAACGGTAAAAAATGTCCAGAATCGTTTCGAAAGGCATCTCTATCCGGTTCGAAACCAAGGTTCTCAAACTAATTTTATTAAAAAACCTTCACATTTCCCCTACATTAAAGTGCCTCGGTTAGCGGAAATTTAAACCAAGGGAAAGGCATTTTTTTATTTTTTAAAATTTCACTGTAAATTTTCAAATTGTCCAGCTTTGGGATTTTTTTTTTTGGGGGGGGGCATTCTGAAAAAGAAAGTGGGGGGGTTTTTTTTTTAAAAATTGTTACCCATTCATTGGCTTTTTTAATTGGCAAAATTTTGGGGGTCTACCGAAAACCCAAATTTTCCCAAAATTTTGGGAAAGGAAAATCCAAAAAATGTCCCATAAAAAAAATAAATTTTTTTTTCAAAAAAGTCTCCCATAAACCGCCGGTTTTTTTCTATTTGTACCGTTGAAACAAAAAACGTTTTTGGGAATCTCCCAAGTAAAATATATCCGTTTTTTCTAAATTTTTTTGCTTCAAAAATTTTAAATTTTTTTCGTCGTCCCCCGGCAAAGTATAAAGTTGGGCCCGGAAAACCCCTTTCCCGGGATCGTACCGGTATTTATTTCGAACACGTTGGTACCGCGACGTTTGGGAGCAAAGCGTACTTTGGGCGCGCAACCCTATTCAAAAATGCCAAAAAAAAGGTGTTTTTCGTGTTTTTTGACTTTTTTTACCCGAAACAATTTTTTTTTCCGGGGCGCGGGTATTTTTTTTTTGGAAAATTTTGATCCTTTCTCGTGGAGGACGTCAAAAATTTCTCGTTTTTCCCCTCCTCGGCGGCGAAAACGTCTCGCGTGCAAAACTCGGTTTCCGCCCCCAGTCCAAAAAGTTAACGTAGTAGTTTTAAAAGACAAGTCCGCTCACGCGCGGGTTGAAAACCCCTGCGCGGAGGGAATGGAAAAAACCCCGTACTTTTTAAAAATCGTAGTTTGAAAACCTCGTTTACGCGACAAACTCGGAATCGCCCCCTACCGCCGCATTCGGTACTTTGCGGTCACGATGTGTCGTTATCCCGAAAATCTGGGACCTTCGTTTTCCGGGGCACTTTCGGGACGTCACCCAACCTCCCTCCACCTTAAAAAAATTTAAAAAAAGGGAAATTTAATCAAAAAATTTTTCTCAAATTTTTAAAAATTTCCGTACGCCAAAAATTCCCCGGGCGTGGTTTCCGGTCAAAAAAAGTTTGCATTGCCCCCCGGTTCCAAGACACGGACGAAAATGCCCGAGCTACTAAAGGCCTCACGGTTGGGCAACTTTCCGGTACGTCTAAATGTTAGCCTCATCCGTGCGGTTCCGTAAAGTCCAAAATGGACCCAATCGGACATTAATTGGGCCTTTTGTTAAAATCCGGCACATAACTTTTTCCGGGACGCTTTTGCGGTACGTCTTAATCTTCGCCTCGTCCGCGCGGATCCGCAGAGCCCGAGATGGACCAGATCGGACATACTCTGTATTTCTCGAAAATCCGGACAAACAGTTTTTCCGGGACGTTTTCAGAAACGTCAAAATATGCGCCTCGTCCACGGTTCCTGTAGAGTCCAGAATAGACCCGACGTAAATTATTGCACCTTTGTAAAAATCCGGATCAAAGTTTTTCGGGGCAATTTCCGGCTACTGAAAGATATTTGCCTCGCCCGCCCAGTTCCTTAAAGCCCGAGATGGACCGGTTAAAGTTTGTCGTTTATCCGAAGACTCGGGACAAATTTATTTTCCGGTATGCCGTTGAACCCTGCCCTCCGCCCAAAAATACCCTTATTTTTTTCGAAATAGGGTAGTTTATACGTATTTTGTTTAATTTCACGGTATGTTAAAGTTTACGCGGCGCTTTTATGAACTAAAAATGTTTGCCTTGGTCCGAACGATTACGTAGAGCCCAAGATGGACACGATCATTACGAACAATGACGAAGCTACCAAAGGCACGCGGTTAGGGCATCTTTAGGGTACGTCGAAATGTCCGCGCATACGCCGATTCTGAAGAGTCCAAAATAGATCCGTCGGACAATTATTGCGCCTATTCTTATAATTCGGGACATGGTTTTCAGGGACGCATTTCCGTACGTCAAAATTTTCGCATTGTCCGCGCGGATCAGCAGAGTCCAAGATAGACACCCAGATCGGACATACAGAGCATACCCCTCCCTCAAAGTCACGAAAATCCCCCCCCCCAGGGACACCGGTTTTTCCGGGGACGCTTTCCGGTCTGGTACGTCAAAATATGCGCTCGTCTGCCGGTTCCGTAGAGTCTAAAATAGACCGGTATACAGCTATTGCTCCTTTTGTAAAAATCAGTGACAAAAGTTTTTCGGGACGCATTTTCGGGTCGCCAAAATGTAGCGACTGCACGTCCGGTCCCGTAGTGTCCAAGATGCGCCAATCAGAGAAGAATTGCCCGAGTTAGTAAGAAATAAATGTTTTTGGATTTCCCAAAAATGACCAAACAAATTTTACTGGATACTTTCCGGGACACAAAATTTTTTTCAACGGGTATCGAACCTAGGTCCCCCCGATTGCCTGTCGTATATGCGGATGTCTCGGAGCTTATGGGGAAATCACTCGACCTGGCAATCTGGAGACCTGGGTTCATACCCTACTTAGATGGATTATAATTTTTTAGGGATGCACATAAAAAAACTTCAAAGTGGAAGTTGTTTGGGGGGGGGGGGAAAAAAAAAAAAAAAAAAAAAATTTGGAGGGTAATAAGTCCCGGCGAAACAATGTTTGGCGGATTTCCCGAAAATAAACAACTATTTAATTTATTGAGTTTGGGCTTAATCCGCTGATGCGGCCCTCTGACGGCTTTGTAATCGCCCGGAAATGAAATGGCTTGAAGATATTAATCAAATGTCTTGATTTCATTCCAAAATCCCCCCCTTCCCTTCTCAACAGTGTATTGCGTTGTCTAGTCAAAAACAGTCCTCGAAGCTTTTTTTTTGGATCGTACGAAAAAAATTAATAAATTTCAGTGGAAAATCAGGTTTAGATATTATAAAAATCGACTTCCCCCCCCCCCCCCCCCCAAGAGCCCGTCACCAATATTGTCCTCTCGATTCCTCATTGTGTTCGTTGAGGCTAAACCAGCCTTGTATTCCCAGAACAAAAAAATCGACTTGTCGTTCCCCCCCCCCCCTTCCCCCAAAAGCCTGCCAATAGCCCAATGTTTTGCCCAATATGACCAACCACTATCTTGAAATATAAAAAAAAAAAAATTGTTTTATTTTATAGCATAACATTCTATTTATATTCTATAATTATTTATAATATATATTCTATTCTATTCTATAATAATTATATTCTATAAAACATTCTACAATTGTCCATTTTTATAAACATATTGACCAGTATTAAATGGTGAATGTCTAGCAGGCATACCCTTTTATAGTTGTTGTCAATTTATAAATAAAATGTGACGATTTATTTAGTTGCACCTTTGGGGTCTGCTATTATTTGCACGTTCGAGATTTCCCTGCGGCTAAACAGTATCTGCATTTGTTCTCGTGCCACTGACCCACCCAGGCCACTATGTTGGTAACACGTCACTCATACGGCGGTTTCTATAACATTGATGACGTAACTTTACTTGCTTGCACGTGTCTGCGTGTCCTAACCTTCGTTGATGGCTCCACTCTCATCAGAGGCCAGCCAATGTCATGCTGTAGCTACAGCTGTGTTATCGCCCGGAACGAAGGACGTGGGGACTACCCTGTTTCCAGAAAATCCTGGGAAATGCCATGATTCTATTAATTTCCCTATGGGACTGATTGAATATTCAATTCATGCTTGTACCCCTCGGCGCGGTTCACTACATTAAGTATCGCACTTTCATTCTCACCTATGGACAATAACTGTCTATATATTAAAATAACTATCCCGACATTGTTTATAAAGCTTAAAGTGGAATTAGGTCCGTTCCACCAGTTCATTTAGATAAACAGTAGTAAAAAAATCTATAATAAGAATGGTTTTGTTGGTCACTTGTGTCGTTTTTTTACAAACTCCGGGACAAACAAAAAGCTGGAAGATGTCGATAAAATGTATTAATTTCCATTCCTAAATCCCCCCCCCCACCACCACAATTGCCCGAGTGGTTGAGAAAAGATTTTGGTTTGGATTTCCCAAAACATTGACGTACGATTTAGCACGACGCTTTCGGACTGCCTTGGGCCTCCTGAACATTTTAAAAAAACATTTTGTTGATTTTGGTACCAGTTGTATTTTTCCGGGAGTTTTCCGGGGACGCCCAATTTCCTGGACGCGACTTTCCGGGGACGCCAAAATGGTCGGCGTCTGACATCGGTTACGTAAGTGCCCCGAAATGGCGGAGGATCGGACAACAATTGCAAAAGTTATGAGAAAAGTAAGTTTTTTTTGATTTCCCAAAACATGACCAACTATTTGCCGAAACACTTACGGACTCGCTTCGACCTTCGAAACATCGGGAAAAAGATCTTGCCAAATCGGACAACTTTTGTACTTTTCCGTGTTTTTCCGGAACGCCGGATTTTTCCGGGACGCTTTTCCGGTAAACGAAAAAATCTGGCCTCGTCAGTCGGTTCGGAGAGCCCAGGGATGGCCCGGATCGGAGAAGAACTGCGAGTGATGACGAAAGAAATGTTTTTTTGTATCCCAAAAGACCCCCACTTTTTTGAGAAATTCAAAAGAAATTTTTTGCACACGTCTAAAATTTGACAGATCCTGACTATGTTTTTGGACCCGCGCCCGCTGACGTGTTGGTTAGGCGAAAAAGAAAAATGCGAAAAAATTTCAAGCCAAAATTCCCCTTTGGCACCCCAAAAAGGATGGCTAGTAGCCCTGGTCAAAAACACGTCAATTTTCCAGTGAAAAAATTATAATCGTATCGTTTTTTAGACGTCCATGCAGTCCCCTGTCGTTGTTTGTTTTGTACTGAAAACTCGACTTAACCCCCCCTCCTCCCCTCCCTCACCCCACCATTCATATCCCCCATCATGGCCATCACGACGGAAATTACGCTGGGAGTAAGACATATTTCTGCAAAAGGCTTGAAGATATTGCTCAAATGTCTTAATTTCCATTCCAATCCCTGTAAAACTGTGTAATTACGGCGTCTAGTCAAAAACCGTTCCCTCCCCCCTCAAATCGATGCCTTGCACGCAGCCCTGTGACATAATTTGAAGAGCAAAACCAAAAAAAGTTCATAAATTTCACTAAATCTTTAAGGTGTATGTATGGAAAAGACGACTTTTACTCCCCCCTCCCCCCTCCCCTCACCATTTCGTTCATAACCCCTCATCTTGGCTTATCACGACTGAAATACTGGTATTGAACATAATTTCGTCAAAGACTTGAAAATATTGATAAATTATTAAATCCCATTTCCAAAACCCCACCCTCGCCCCCCCCCCACACTGTGGTCTTTGCGGGTTAAGTCAGACAGTCATCGAAAAGTCAGATGCCTGGACGCGGCCCCGTGACGTTAAAAAAACCGAAAAAAGTTTATACATTTCACAAATATAAATGTTAAGTATTGAAAACTCGACTTACATTCCCCCTCCCCTCCCTTCCTCCCCCCACAAAAAAGTATGTCTGGGATTGCCTCAACAGTGTTTCATGTCCTCGATTGCCCCCTTTATTCATAACCCGACCCTGTAGGTGGTTCTTGATTATATAAAATTAAAGCATTTCAAAATTTAATTTTTATCTTACATTCTATTTATATTTAAAACTACTCAAAATGCCCCTTAAAAACCCGTGACTGTGTGAATGTCTAGCACGCATACGCTTTTGTAGATCTTGTCAAGTTCTAAGTACCTATGTGTGTCATTTTGGATTTTGAATGATCATATCCTCCACATGAACCTTGTTCAGTGTGAATATGTATTGAAATTGATTGCTTGAATTGAGTAGTGCCCGTTTCAGAGCCTCTGTATACACTCGAAAACATTGCACATGCACATCTTCTACAACAACTGAGATTAAACTGATTTTGATACAAGTATTTCTCTCGTCTCCGAATTACTAGAACCTGTGAGCATCAAAGTTAAATGATCATTATTTGTCGCTTTTGAATTACCAAAGTAATTTCAAAATGCCATTTCGGCGCTCAGGACCTTTGAAAAATGAGACTAAGTATTTTGTTATAAGATTAAATCTCATGTTAAATTAATAGCCAAACATGTAGGACATAAAAAGTCGAATGGGCCCGTTTAGGGCATTCACAAAAAGCATGCAATAGAAGACAAATAATAAAACATTATTTCAACAAACTACACAGTGATTAGCGGTCGGAAGGAAAAAACACGTGCGAAATGTCACAAACCACAAAGTGTTTGTTATCGAGATGTTAGGTACAGGGACCCGTGCTTTCGGGCAATATTTTTGGTTTTCCCTGCAAAAAAAATGCTACTATGAGTACCACTCGTCAAAGTGGTCATTTTGGGCCAAAATCGATGCCGATAATGCGTGAAAATTCATTTCCGATTTATTTTTCGCCCACTGGGGGTAAAAACTCATATCTTTTAAAAACTGTCTAATCGTATGCCCGACTCTCAGCTATTGTATAGTACAACATATCATTTTTTGGACACCCGATGGACCCGTTTTTTATTTGCGTCCTTGAAACGAAAATTACAATTATGAATAAATATGTACACCGGTACTTTTGAGAGAGACATAAACCCTTTCCAAGTAACCAAGTACCATAGGTGTTATGTAAACGTTGGTAGGGGTGGTCCCGTGCAGTGCATGCTACAATTTAGATTTTCGTAAAAAAATATTTTGCCATGAAATTTGGACCCTCAGGTAAAGTAGACAGCAAAAAGGACGTCCCTGTCGCAATTCAACATTGGTTTTATACTTTTACGACAGGTTCGATTCCCGGTACGACAAACTATAGTAGGTCTTATAAATACATCCCTAGCGAAGGGGGTGGGGCTCGATTTTATTTTTTTAGATACGTTAAAATTCGAATTTTGAATTTTTCCAACTGGCAAGGTGTAAATACAAAGTTGTTTTTAATTTTTGTAAATTTTTTTCGAGTTCTTTCACGAAAATTCGTTGAAATTGTTTTCCACCCTCTTGTGCGTCCTTCTATAAGCTTTCAAAATCACCAAAGAACAAAGCTATAGAGCCTACCTAAAATTTAGAAAAAAAATCGGAAAGGTCAGAAATTGAAGTGCCAAAAATAAGAATACGGGACATTTGTTTCAACTTCTGTTCATATTCGCCCAGAGAAAATGCCAACCTCCAAAGGTGGGAACGTGTGTAGAAAAAATATCAAAAAAACATTAATCTCGAAGATGGCGTTACAATGGAAAATTTTTAAGACATTTTATGGACATATTTTTCGAGTCGTAATGTACAACGTTCGCCACGGCAAACGAAGAGAGATGGGGTAATCGTCAAGAGGGTTTTTCGTCGCCGCACGCGTGAGCGCCCCCGACGGTGCCCGTGCGCCTAGGCGGTGGCGGCGCGTACTTTGGGCGCCGCGACGGCCCCGTTGGTCCGCGTTTTGGGGGCCAAAGAGCACGAATTTGCCGAGTCGCGAAAACCTCGAAAAGTGTTTTAGAAGTCGACGGCCGACAGTGCGAGTGTATTTTTTATAAAAATCCGAAATAAATTCCGGTCGCGTACGTCGCCGAGTCGGCCGGTCCCGGTGGGGGGAAACGCCCGTTTCGGCCCCCCAAAGTCGGGCCGCCCCAAAATGCGCGCTAGCAGACTATAGTATTGGTAGACAAGGTGTGCTTCGCGCGCCCACGGGTCGCTTTTTTGGGTTAGGCCTTCGGCCCCCCAGATGACCTCCGCAGCCCCCCGCAAATTTGCCGGTCGATTTATTCAAATCGGTCTCGTTTTTTGGCCGTTCCTGCGGACCGGACGCGTGTTTTCGGGCAATTTCCTCCGTCGTTCCCGGAATTCCAGGATATCCATATTGTCCGGATGAAATTTTTAGCGGACCCCCGGCACTAGCCTTGGTAGCCCCAACCATTTTGGCGAAAAAATTTCCAAAATCAGACAACTTGGAAATTTTGGGAAATTTTCCCCGCCATTATTCCGGGAAATTCCCGGGATGGAAATTTTCCCAAAAGACATTTTTTCGCTTTAGACCACCCCCCTGCCCCCCCGACCCCCGGGAAAAAAAAAATTTGGAAATCGGACAACTTTTTACATTTTTTTTGGAATTCCGGGAAATTCCGGGAATTTTCCCAGACATTTTCCTGGACGCCAAAACTTTGGCCTTGTCCGTCCGCTCTCATTGCCCCCAAAAACACCGATCGGAGAAAAACTGGCCGAGCTTTAAAAATAGAAATTTTTTTTGGAATTTCCAAATCCCCAAACCCATTTTTAAAAATCCAAAAGAAATTTTTTTGCACTCGTCTTAAATTTGACAATCCGACTAGGATTCGGCCCCGACCTCCTTTTTGAAAATCCACCCCCCCCGGACGAAAAACGGAAATTTTCGGCCGTAGTGTCCCGATGAGCGGACAAGTCAGTGGGCAAGATGGCGGAATTTCCCAAAAATTTTGGTTTTTGCTAGTAATCCATGATCCCGCAGGGGACGCAACCAAAAAAAAAAAATTACAAAAAATTCCTTCATCGGCGAAAAAATTGTAAAGCGGCCGTCCCCCAAAAAAAAACTGAAACCCCCCCGGGAAGTCAAATTCCAAAATTTTGGGCCCCATCTTGGTCATTCCCCTGAGAGGGCCATTCCCTGGGTGGTGTGAAAATTTTTAAAAAATGGGGAATCAAAACTGGCAAAAAAAAATGTCTCAACCCAAAATGTCACTTTTCGCAACTTTTTTTCGGAAATTGGGCCCCAAAATCCAAGAGGGCCGCCGAAATGCAAAATTGCCCCAACACCCAAGAGCCAAAATTTCAAACCCACCCCCCACACGGCCCCGTCCGGATCCGCCAACGTATGCCCGTAGAAAATAAACGCCCCCAAAAAACGTCCCTTTTCTTGAAATGACCTTTTTTCTGGAACCCCCAGTGCTGCAAAAAATGGTCCGAAATGACGTCACTATTTTTTTCCGGTAGCCAGTAAATTTCTAGGGAAAAAACACCCTACAGAGCAAAGGTGCTTTGGGGGGGCCCGGGCGCTACCGAAAAGAATGGGCTACGCGCAAGAGCGTCAGTATAGTTTTAAAAAACATTATTAGTACCGATCCGATACCGATAAGATAAGACAAGGTGTGCTTCGCGCGCCCGGGGGTCGCTTTTTTGGGTTAGGCCTTCGGCCCCCAGATGACCCCCCTAGCCCCCCGTTAATTTTTGCCAGGCGATTAGTTCAAACGGTCCGTTTTTGGCGTCCTGCGGCCCGTGACGCGGTTTTTTGGGGTGATTTTCTCCGTCGTCCTGGAATTTCCCGGGATTTCCCATTCGCCCGGGGAAGAATTTTTGGGGGCCCCCCACTCGTTTTCCCATTCTAAACATTTTGGCAAAAAAAATTTCAAATCTGACAACTTTGAAAAATTCCGAAAATTTTCCCCGTCATTATTCCGGATTTCCGGATGGAAATTTTTCCCGGGAAATTTTTTTTTTCGCATTTAATGACTCCCCTTTTTCCCCCCAAACCCCCTATTTAAAAAAAATTTTCAAAAATTGGGCCCAAAAATTTACACTATACGGGAAATTCTGGAATTCTGGAACCCAGGAATTTCCTGAAAACAAAAAGTCGGCCTCGTCCGCCCCTCTCATTGCGCCCAAAATGGACCCGATCGGACAAAAAATGGCCGAGCTGTTTAAAAAAGAAATGTTTTTTTGGAAATTCCAAAAATTAAAACCTTTTTTTGGGAAATCCAAAGAAATTTTTTTCACACTCTTAAAATTTTAATATCCTGACTAGGTATTCGGACCCCATCCTCCATTTTTAAAACCAGCCCCCCCGGGCGAGAAAGTCTCATTTTTGACCGAGTGTACCGATGACGGAAAGTCACAAGGGCAAGATGGCGGAATTTTAAAAATTTTTGGGTTTTGCTAGTAGCCCATGCATGCCCGCAGGGACGCAACCAAAAAGAAAAATTACAAAAAATTCCTTTATCGGCGAAAAAATTTCCAAAGCCGGCCGTCTAGTTCAAAAAAACTGAAACACCCCCGAATTTTCCAAATTTCCAAAATTTTGGGCCCATCTTGTGCATTCCCTGAGATGGGCCATTCCCCAGGGGTTGAAAAAATTTTAAAAAAAACGGAATCAAAAAAAGCGAAAAAAAATGTCGCAATCGAAAAAGTCACTTTTTTGCAAGCTGTTTTTGGGATTGACCAAAAACCAAGATGGGCGTAAAGCAAAATTGCCCCAACACCCAAAAGCCAAAAGTCCAAAAACCCCCCAAACCCCCATGGTCCCGTCCCGGGTCCGTCCAACCGTCTGCCCTTTAAAAAAAATCGACCCCAAAAAAAAGTCACTTTTCCTGAAAATGACCATTTTTTTGGAAAGCCACTGTGGCTCGCAAATAAAGGTCCGAATGACGTAAATATTTTTTTTTGTGTACCAGTGAAATTTCCCAGGGAAAAACCACCCCACACGAGCAAAAATGCGTCGGCCCGGGCGCTCGGCAAAGAAGTGGCGCTAAGCGCAAAGAGCTCGGGTAGTTTTAAAAGAATTATACAGTACGACAAGGGTCTTCGCGCGCCCCACTAGCGGGCGCCCCGCACACCTTGGCTTCGCTCTATTAAGCTCCTTTTTTTTCTTTTTGTCTTTTTTTTTTTTTTTTTTTTAATTTTTTGGCAAAAAATCGGCCCAAATTCCCAAAATTTCCCGGATTTTTTTTATCCCGTTAAACGATTCCCGGGAAACCCTTTGACCCCCCTAGCCCCCCGAAATTTCCGGGTCGATTTGTTTAAATCGGTCCCTTTTGGCCGGCTGGGACCGTGACGGTGTTTTGGGGGATTTCGCCCTCGTTCCCAGAAATTTCCCAAAATATCCATTCTTCCCGGTGAAATTTTTTGGGGGTCCCCGGCACTTGCCTTGGAGCCCCCCAAAAATTTTGGCGAAAAAAATTTTTAAAAACCGACAACTTTGAAATTTTTGGAAATTTCCCGCCTCATTCCAGGAAATTCCCGGGTGGAAATTCTCCCAAGACATTTTTTTATCATTTTAACCCCCTTTCCCGCCCCCGAACCCCGGGTAAAAAAAAATTTTGGAAAACGGACAACATTTACACTTTTTTTTTGGGAAATTCCCGGAAATTTCCCGGAAATTTCCCCGACACTTTTCCAGGACGCCAAAACGTTGGCCTCGTCCGTCCGTTCATTGGCCCAAAAAAGGGCCCGATCGGAGAAAAATGGTGAGTGTTAAAAAAGAAAAAGTTTTTTTGGGGAATTTTTCCAAATTGCCAACCATTTTTTTTTGGGAAAATCCAAAGAAATTTTTTGCACTCGTCTTAATTTTACAATCCCGACTAGGTTTCGGCCCGACCCTCCAAAATTTTAAAAACCTGCCTCCCCCGGGGGAGAAACGTTCATTTTGACCGTGGTACCCATTGAGCGGACAAGTAAATAGGGCAAGATGGCGGAATTTTAAATTTTGGTTTTTTCATAGTAAACCATGCATGCCGCGGGACCAACCAAAAAGAAAAAAAATTTCAAAAATTCCCTTATCGGGAAAAATTGCCAAAGCCGGCCGCATTTAAAAAAAAATGAAAACCCCCCGAATGTCCAAAATTCCAAATTTTGGGCCCATCTTGTGTCATTCCCTGAGATGGGCCATTCCTTAGGTGGTTTTTAAAAATTTAAAAAAAACGGGAAACAAAAAATGGTGAAAAAAAAAAGTCGTCAATCAAAAATGCCTTTTCGCAAGCTATTTTTTGTGGGATTTGGGCCCAAAAACCAAGATGGCCGCCGAAATGCAAAAAAATTTCCCCAAACCCAAGAGCCAAAAAGTCCAAACCCACCCAAACCCCCCCCCGGTCCCGTCCGGATCCGTCCAACCGTATGCCCTGTAGAAATAAATCGAGCCCAAAAACCGTCCTTTTTCCCGAAATGACCATTTTTTTGGAAAGCCACTGTGGCTCGCAAATAAATGGGGCCGAAATGACGTAACTATTTTTTCCGGTAGCAAGTGAAATTTTGAGGAAAAAAAACCCCCCTACAACGAGCAATGGCTCTGGCCCGGGGGCTACGCGCAATGAACGTGGCGCTACGCGCAAAGAGCGTCGGGATAGTTTTAAAAGACTATTTACAGTACGATACGATACGATAAGATAAGATAAGATAAGATAAGATAAGATAAGATAAGATAAGACAAGTCGCGCTCACGCGCGGCTTGAAAGCCGCTGCGCGGAGGGAATGGAAAACCTCGTACTTGGAAAACCTCGTAGTTAGAAAACCTCGTTGACGCGACAAACTCGAGAATCGGCACGCGTACCCCCGCGATACGGTACTTTGCGGTTAAAGTTTGTCGTTTATCCGAAGACTCGGGACAAATTTATTTTCCGGTACACTTACGATATGCCGTTGAACCCTGCCCTCCGCCCAAAAATACCCTGATTTATTTTTTCGGAATAGGGTAGTTTATACTTCTTTTGTTAATTTACGGTACGTTAAAGTTTACGGGACGCTTTTCTGGAACGAAAAATGTTTGCCTTGTCCGACCGATTCCATAGAGCCCAAGATGGACCCGATCGTACGAACAATGACCGAGCTACCAAAGGCCACGCGGTTGGGCAACTTTCGGGTACGTCTAAATGTTAGCCGCATACGCTCGATTCTGTAGAGTCCAAAATAGATCCGGTCGTACAATTATTGCGCCTTTCTTAAAAATCCGGGACATTGGTTTTCCCGGGACGCATTTCCGGTACGTCAAAATTTTCGCCTTCTCCGCGCGGATCCGCAGAGTCCGAGATAGACCCGGTCGTACAGATATTGCTCCTTTTGTAAAAATCCGTGACAAAAGTTTTTCCGGGACGCATTTACGGGACGCAAAAATGTAGTCGACTGCCGTCCGGTCCCGTAGTGTCCAAGATGGCCCCAATCAGGGAAGAATTGCCAGAGTTATTAAGAAAATAAATGTTTTTTGGATTTCCCAAAAATGACCAACAATTTTCCTGGATACTTTCCGGGACACAAAATCTCAACGGGGTATCGAACCTAGGTCCCCCGATTGCCTGTCGTATATGCGGATGTCTCGGTAGCTTATGGGGAAATCACTCGACCTGGCAATCTGGAGACCTGCGTTCGATACCCTACTTAGATGGATTTATAATTTCTGTATTGATTCACATAAAAACTACAAAGTGGAAGTTGTTAAAATGTAGGTAAAGGTTTCGCGAAAACAATGTTTAGTGGATTTTCCGAAAATTAACAACCATTTAATTTATTATTTGGGCCGTAATCATCTGATGCGGGCCTCTGACGCCTTTGGAATCGCCCCGGAAATGACATGGCTTGAAGATATTAATAAAATGTCTTGATTTCCATTTCCAAAATCCCCCCCCCCCTTCCCTTCTAAACAGTGTAATTGCGTTGTCCAGTCAAAACAGTCCTCGAGATTTGGATTCGTACCAAAAAAAATTAATAAATTTAAGTGAATAATTAAGGTTTAGATATTATAAAAATAGACTTTCCCCCCCTTCCCCCTGAAAGCCCTTCACCAATATTGTCCTCTCGATTCCCTCATTGTGTTCGTTGAGGCTAAACCCTTGTATTTCCGAGAACAAAAAAAATCGACTTGCCCCCCCCCCCCCTCATACCCAAAAGCCTGCCACTGCCCAATGTTTTGCCCCAATATGACCAACCACTATCTTGAAATATAAAACAAAAATGTATTGTTTTATTTTATAGCATTACATTCTATTTATATTTATACTACTCCTAATTGTCCATTTTTAAAAACATATTGACCAGTATTAAATGGTGAATGTCTAGCAGGCATACACTTTTATAGTTGTTGTCAATTTATAAATAAATGTGACGATTTATTTAGTTCACCTTTGGGTCTGCTATTATTTTCCCGTTCAAGATTACCTGGCGTCTAAACAGTATCTGCATTTTGTGCTCTTGCACTGACCCACCCAGGCCACTATGTTGGTAACACGTCACTCCATACGCAGTTCTATACATTGATGACGTAACTTTACTTGCTTGCACGTGTCTGCGTGCTCCTGACCTTCGTTGATGGCTCCACTCGCATCAGAGGTCAGCCAATGTCATGCTGCTAGCTACAGCTGTGTTCTCGCCCGGAACGAAGGACGTGGGGGACTCCCCGTGTTGCTAGAAAATCCTTGGGAAATGCCATGATACTTTTTACATTTCCCTATGGGGCTGATTTGAATATTCAATCATGCTTTGTACCCCTCGGCGAGGTTCACTACATTAAGTATTCGCAACTTTCATTCTCACCTATGACAATAACTGTCTTATATATTAAAATAAATATCCCAACATTGTTATAAAGTAAATGTTGGAATTAGGTTCGTTCCACTCCAGTTCATTTAGAATAAACACGTAGTAAAAAAGCTATTATTAAAGATGGTTTTGTTGTCACTTGTGTCGTTTTTTTACAAACTCCGGGACAACAAAAAGCTGGAAGATGTTGATAAATGTATTAATTCCCATTTCCTAAATCCCCCCCCCCCCCCCCCACAATTGCCCGAGTTGTTGAGAATTTTTTTTTTTGATTTCCCAAAATTGACGTACGATTTTGCACGACGCTTTCGGAATCGCCTTGTCCTCCTGAACCCTTGTTAAAAAACATTTTTTGATTTTGGTACCACTTGGTATTTTTCCTGGTTTTTCCGGGACGCCCAATTTCCCTGGACGCTTTTCCGGGACGCCAAAATGTCGGCGTCTGACGTCCGGTTCCGTATTGTTCGGGATGGCGGAGATCGGACAACAATTGCAAAAGTTATTCACAAAAGTAATGTTTTTTGGATTTCCCAAAAATGACTACCGATTTTTCGAACCACTTACGGACTCGCTTCGACCTCCGAAACATTGTGGATAAAGAATTTTGCAAATCAGACAACTTTTGTACTTTTTCCGGGTTTTTCCGGGACGCCGAATTTTCCGGGACGCTTTTCCGGGAAACGGAAAAATTAGCCTCGTCAGTCCGGTTCCGTAAAGCCCCAGATGGCCCAGATCGGAGAAGAACTGCCCGAGTTATGACGAAAAGAAATGTTTTTTGGATCACCAAAATGACCACCCACTTTTTTGAGAAATCCAAAGTAATTTTTTGCACACGTCTAAAATTTGACAGATCTGACTACGTTTTTGGACCCGGCCCGCTGACGTGTTCGGTTCGGCGAAAAACTTAAAATGAATTTAACCCCCCCCCCCCCCCCCCCCCCCCCAACACCTTCCGCTCAAGCAACTCCGCCCGCCGTATTCTTTGCCCACCCGCCCACCCGCCCAACCCAAAAGGAATTCGCTAGTATAAAACATGAGGAAACATTATTTTATCATTACATGATGCACTTGCTACATGCGCGAAAATGCTTCAGACAGTAATAGAAAATACAACCCCCCCCCCCCCAACCACCTTCTGCTCCAAGCAACTCCTCCCGCCGAACAAACTGCGTTTTACTTAACTTTAAGTTGAAAACAAATTACTACTAAAATGTTATTTATATATGAACGCAAAACGCCCAACATGAACGATGTACTCCAATCGACAGTTAATACATTTATTAACCATACACATCAATTTCATAACAATGCGAGTTGAAAGAGAAAGCAGCGCCACCGAGGGTCGAACCCGCGCCGAGTGCACGATAATCCACACCTTAGCCAGACGCATTCATTTGGCCCAAGTACTTTCCAACACGTGTATGCCCGCGCGCCGTCTACGAGGCGTGGAGAATAGACGACTGGAATGCACACTCAGCCTAGCATATTACATCACTACAAAGTTAAAAATAGATTTCCTTTAAATGAACGCGTTTCTCTCTCTGCTGCAAGCTTACGAATGCACAAAATAGTTTATGTTATGATCAGTATAAATTTGAGGCCAAACACAGTAAGCATTCAAAATGTTAGATGATAATCATTTATTTAACGTTTTTGAATTACAAATTAATTTTCAAGTGCAATTTCGGCGCTCAGGACCTTTGAAAAGTGAGACGAAGTAAATTTTGTTATTAAGTTTGATCATCGTATTATTTAATTAGCCAAACATGGTAGGGACATAAAAGTCGAAATAGGGCCCGTTTCAGGGCATTCACAAAAAGCATGCAAAAGAAGAAAATAATAATACATTATTAAAACAACTACACAGTGATTATCGTTCGGAAGGAAAAAAACACGTCCGAATGTCACAAACCACAAAGTGTTTGTCATCAAAATGTAGGTTAAGGTACCGTGCTTGCCGGGCAATATTTTTTGTTTTCCCCAAAAAAATGCTACTATGAGTTACACTCGTCAAAGTGGGCATTTTGGGGCGAAATCGATGCCAGATAATGTGTGAAAATTCATTTCCGATTTATTTTCGCCCACTGGGGGGTAAAAACGAAGAGCTAAAACTTGTCTATTCGTGTTGCCCGACTCTTGTACGATTTTTATAGTACCACAAAAGTTTTTTTTGGACTCGATTTGACCCGTTTTTTAATTGTGTTCCATTAAAACAAAATTTCAATTTTAAAAATAAATATTTACACATCGTTTACCTCGCGGAGGCATATCGCCTCTGCAAAGGAACAATGTTCAATGTGTGTTGTGTTGAAATGCTAGAGGAAGGACCCGGATGTCCCGATAGCTCATTAAGGTTTTCGTGAAAAAAAAATTACCACGAATTTTGGACCATAAAAGTTGGAACTTTGCAAAAAAAACGACGTCCCAATCGGCATTCAACATTGTTCCATTACGACGGGTTCGATTCCCGGTACCCAAACTTTTGTTCTACTTATACATACATCCCTCCCGAAGGTGATGAAGCACGATTTTTGTTTTATAGAACCGTTAAAATTTGAATTTTGAATATTTCCAGGTGGCAAGGTGTAAATGAACCGGTTCGTCTATGTTTATTTAAATTTTTTTTCTCGGTATTGGACGCAAAATCCGAGACAATTTATCCACCCTCTTGTGCGTCCTTCTCTAAGCTTTCGAAATCACCAAAGAACAAAGCTCTAGAGTTTACCCAAAATTTTGAAAAAATTCGGAAAGTTTAAAATAGAAGAGCCAAAAATAAGAACACGGGACATTTTTTTAAACCGTTTACCATTTCGGCAGATGCAAAATGCACTTCTTCAGAGGTGACGTGGTGACGAAAAATTTGGAAAAATTTTCTTCCGCCAAAATTGGCCCGTACAACCGGGAAATGTTTTAGGAAAAGACAAAATCGAAATGTACCACGTCGCCACGGCCAAAACGAAGAGAGATGGGCGAAAAAGTCAAATGGCAGGGTTTTGTTTGCCCCGTTCTTTGCGCACCCGCCGGTGGTCGTGCCGAGTGGGTGGCGCCCGTACTCGCGGCGCAGCGTCGTCCGCCGCGCGGCGCCGTGTTTTCGGTATTTTTCGACGCGGCTCGAAAAAACTCGTCAAAAGGGGTGGAACCCGGGGCGCGAGGGGTCGGACGTATTTTTTATCAAAATCCCAGATAAATTCCGGTCGCGAACGTCGCCGAGTCGGCCGCCCCCGGTGCGGGGAAACGCCCTTTCGTCCGCCAAAGTCGGGCCGCCCCGAAAGTGCGTTAGCCCGGTATTAGTTATAGAGATAAAACATATAACTTGATTCACATAAAATACACATTTTATTTGACTATCCATTTTATATTTAGTAAATTTTTAAATTTACCATGTCCACTACAAACTGCCCTTTATAGATTCGTACTACTACAGGTATATATTAAATACAATACTAATTCCATTTCATAATCATTATATCATATCATATGCTATAGTGTTTTATATTATTATTCATCCTAAATAACATCGTATTGTATCATATCAAACCAATTACTCATTGAATTTTTTTCATTTCAATACTCAATTAATCTATTCAAACAACTTCAATTCTCAATACTAGTATACCATACTAGTAATTATAACTTTATTCACATGAAATATGCATTCTATTTTATTATTCATTTTTTACCATTTTTTACCATGTTTTAGCTTTAGGAACTATTCACTCCCTCTTCACGAAGAGGTGTATACTTGTACCATGTATTAGTCTTAAGTGAATAAAGATCTACTGTACACTACTCTACTCTATTATTGTGAAAACAGACCAATTCCCAGTAAAATGTTAGGTTATGTTTAGACCTAGCATCTAGCAACTAGGCAACTAGGCAACGAACAACAATAATCTATTTTGTCTATTTATTTTGAATAAATGCCTTTAACAAAGGCCTCGGCCTAGGGTAGACGCATTGATTAAATAAGGGCTAAACATTCAAGGTTATGCCTAGCCTTCGTGATAACAGAATATTTGTGAAATTGCCAATGAAAAGTGAAACAAATGACTGCTAAATTATTCTAATCACCGCCTAAAAAATCATTAAAATAACAAGGAATGTAGCATTCAGCTGGCGGAAAGTCCATGCTACCAAAGAAAAGTAAACAAACACGAGTTGACAGTCCAAGGGGTCCCCTAGCTAAGGTGAACCCATAGGGACGACTATGAATTCGTGCCTTAAGGTTTTTGAAACTACCCCCCGTTGATTTAAATCAACATGGACTAGAACCAGCTGTTGGGTCTAGGCCTACCTCAGGCGTCTCACACAATGGGCACAACTTACAAATAAAGCTACCCACAATAAATTTACCTAAATTCTTAGGAAATGTGGAACTATGGCTACATTTCAAGGACACATTTGAAGCCTTGATAGTAAACAATCCTCAATGGGGTATATGCAAGAAGTTCAAAAATGCTAATTAATGGGTGTTTCCTGATGCATTTTAAATTCTAAACACAAAAAACTTGGTTTGAACGTTTAAAAAAAATGTATTCTATAAGAAAACTGTGTTTGAAAATGCGTAATTTTCAAATGCCGCCGTGGCAACCGATAACGCGCTCTGATTGGTCGTGACGTCACCCGCCATGTAAGAGGCTCGTAGAGGTAGTGGACTTGCTTGGTTGACGTGCAAATCCAATACGCAGGCCTCCGCCTACCATGGCAGAATATTATGGTTTCAAGGAAGGCAGAGGCTAATAATATTAATTAACCAGAAGTCTCTGATTCTAATAGGTAAATGAGTAGTTAACCATACTTCACTGCCATTCGATGATAACTTACAAACTTACCCAAATTAACTTTCCCGCAAAACCTCTGTGCGCGAAACCACCCTAGGATTTTCAAGTATAGGTTTGGCTATTCGGCGCCTAGAAGGGCAATGTATACAAGAAAATATATTCATGTAATTTATACCGTAAGACACATGAGTAATTTATCATAAAACAATGCCACCACTAATTAATTACGAATATAACGTACCAAACAAATACGATTTCCCGTGCATAACCCCCGAGATTGTAGGCCTAAAGGCGGGGCATATAGCTCGGCCTCTAAAAGTTCATTTCGCACTTTTATGGACTAGAAAATAGTTTAAAGGCTCACGCGGACATTAATAATTAGCATACTATTTTTGGCAACCACAACTCATGTTAATTTACCACCGTGAGGTAAGCGATCAGGATTTTCACTTTCACGTAGATTTGTTATTCGACGCCTAGAAGGGTAATGTATACAAGTAAATATATTCATGTAATTTATACAGTAAGACACATGGGTAATTTTAATTTATCTTAATACTATGACACCACTAATTAATTATTATACGAATATAACGTACCAAAAAATTATGTTTTCCCGTGCATAACCCCCGAGATTGTAGGCCTGTAGGCCGGGCATATAGCTCGGCCTACACAAGTTCATTTTGCACTTTTATATACTAGAAAATAGTTTTAAAGGCTCACGGACATTAATTACTAACATACTATTTTTGGCAACCACAAATCATGTTAATTTACCACCGTGAGGTTGGCGATCAGGATTTTCACTTTCACGTAGGTTGGCTATTTGACGCCTAGAAGGGTAAAATGCATACAAAAAAATACATTCGTGCAACTTATACAGTAAGATAAATTATTATTAATAATTAATTATCATAATACAATGCCACCACTAATATATAACGAATATAACGTACAAAATAAATATGTTTTACCGTGCATAACCCCCGAGATTACAGGCCTATAGCTCGGCCTACAGTTAAAAGTTCATATTGGCAACCACAACATTCCCTATATGCTACATGTCGATTTACGCCTCAAATCTTTGGGAACACTAAAATACAGTTTAAGTAGCGTAGCTACACAAGCATAAAGGAACAACACAATACTTATAATTCGATCAATTATTGCTGATTGCCGCGAAAGCAGGGCCCCTGCGCGTGTTATCCCAATGCGTCCGCTGGTAGCCTACATGGCCGGTGACGTCACGAAAATGGCGCGCGACCAGGTGCGTTTCAAAACGCTAATTTGACCAAGAAAACTAAAAACAATATTACGGCCAAACTAAAAAATGTAGAGATCCAATTTTTTTGTGTGTTCTATAGGGTGTTAGTGGCTATCGAAAAAATACACTTAGAGAATTTGTGCAAATAGCCTATTGTCAAGCATTCAAAAATTCCACTATTTACTGTCGTCTCTCCAAGGAGAACCACATCAACTGGTGCAAAATCTGCCGATTACTAATGACAACTTTCAAATAGCGTGGCAACTGGTCACACGCAGGTATCATAACACCAAGTTAATAGCACAAACACATGTCAGACAATTACTTTATGTGCCCTCAATAACTAAGGGTACTGGAGCAAATCTTCGAAGCCTTATAAATCATGTTCAAACAAATGTGCATGCTTTAAATGCTTTAGAATTCAATATTCCATTGCATGAAGTATTGATAAATCAGATTATCTATGAAAGCATTGACACTGAGACACGTAAGGAGTGGGAAATGCATTCAGAATTAGACGAGATGCCATCGTTTGAGTCTTTGATTTACTTCTTGGAAAGGAAATGCAAGGCACTTGAAAGCATAGGCATATCTACATCCACTGAAGCCAAATCTCAGAACAAATCAAACTTGAATATTAAACCCACAAGCAAATCACAACATTCTTACATAGCTGTCAACAGCCAATGTATTCTCTGTTCAGAAACTCATGCATTGTATAGATGTGCAAAGTTTGCGAACATGAGTCCTCAGCAGCGCTTCACGCTTGTGAAACAACACAAGTTATGTTATAATTGCCTCATGCAATTTTTAGACGAGTGAGCGAAGCGAATGAGGATTCTGTTACGCTCTACTCGATCGGGCCTTGGCCGTGAGCATTGTCCAATGTCTGTCTGTCCAGGCTCATACGGCCATAGATTGAGCTGAAATTTTAAACAGACATCCGTGACCAGGTAACTGAGAACTGCTAACAAAATGAGCGCAATCCATTTCGATTTAAACCTACAATAAATAAAATGGGATTTTTAAAAATATCGGTAGCATTTGTTTAGATTTTTCATATGAAAAATAGGCCACAGCCTACGATATAAAAAAACAATTCAGATATAGTCGCTATCAGTCGGTGATTTTTCGTATGTTTTTGTTGTCAACACGGTATGTCATTCTCTAAAGGTTATGTCATTATTCTTGTTTAAATTCATCAATTAATTAATAATGATGACCAATTGACCATCCACAAGATACAGTGCAATACCGCAGTAGACCCTATACAGTATACACGCAGTACTACGCCATATAAAGGTACTAGGAAAACGCCAAAGTCGTTGTTAAACGAGTGAGTGAGCCATGTGTATAGTATCTGGTATCATTCCCCATACTGGGCTAGATCGTGCCTTAGGTATATGGGAGAAAAGGCGATGTTCCCAGGTACTCAACACTTGGCTCACACACTCGTTTTACATCGACTTTGGCGTTTTCCTAGTTTAAATTGAACACTCAAAATGCGAATCGTGTTCAAACGTATTAGAGTGAAACATTAACAAATTTCCAAGATAAAACAAAGTCACCTAATTTTTATTTCACATTTCACATCCCTCAAAAATAATATGTAGGTGTAAAAATATAAAAAAGTTCAAAACTAACGAGTATCGAACCCCAACCCTCCGTGCGGTAGGCTCTATGCTCACCACTATGCCATGGGAGACACGTAGAGTTCGTCCCGCTAGCTGCTACTAAACAAATGGTATCGATATTTTAAAAATCAGGGATTAAATCGCAATGGATCTAGCTGATTTTGTTAACAGTTCTCAGTAAACTCGTGCCGGATGTCTGTTTAAAATTTCAGCGCAATCTGTTCAGCGGTTCGGCTGATTTTCGACGTACAGACAGACAGAATCACAGAATGAGGGCCGTTTGAGTTGAATGGAGACACTCAGTCGCTCCGCTCCCTCGTTTAATAACTAGGGAAACGCCAAAGTCGTTGTTAAACGAGTGAGTGAGTGAGTGAGCCAAGTGTTGAGTACCTGGGAACATCCCCTTTCCTCCCCTATACCTAAGGATCTAGCCAAGTATTAGGAATGATACCGGGTACTCAACACATGGCTCACTCACTCCTTTAACAACGACTTTGGCGTTTCCCTAGATATTTAAATTGAACATTTGAAATGCGAATCGTGTTCAAAACGTATTAGCGTGAAACATTAACAAATTTCCAAGATAAAACAAAATCACCTAAGTTTTATTTCCCATTTACACCCCTCAAAAATATATGTGGGTGTAAAAATATAAAAAAAGTTCGAGCTAACGGGTATCGATCCTCAACCCTCCGTGTGGTAGGCTAAATGCTTACCAATAGGCCATGCAAGCCACGTAGATGTGGTCCCGATAGCTGCTACTAAACAAATGCTATCGATATTTTAAAAAATCACATTTTTATTTATTGTAGGATTAAATCGCAATGGATGTAGTTGATTTTGTTAGCAGTTCTCAATAATTTCGTACCGGATGTCTGTTTAAATTTCAGCCTAATCTGTTTAGCGGTTCGGCTGATTTTCGACGTACAGACAGACAGACAGAATCACAGAATGAGAACCGTTCTAGTTGAATGGAGACACTACGGGTCGCTCCGCCCCTCGTTATTAAATCGTAGACCTAACCCCTACTTTATTCTAACCTTACGTCATGAATGTGAGATATGTTAACGTTATGCCTAAACCATATGGTGTGCTTGCACGAGCATTGCTCCATATCGTATCTCATCTCGCAACATCAGCTGGTAAGTACAAAGAGAAGTATATATACTCCCGAAAGATCGACTCTGGAAAGTCGTCGTCGGGGCCTCTCCCCTCCCTGACAACCCCTTGACGACGAGACCATGATAACACGAACGATGCAAAGACGATGACGACCAGACTGAGAACCCCTTTTCTTTCACCTACTCGTGCTGGTTCTGACCACAAGGATTTTCCTCCTAAATCCTTAGAGTGGAGCATCATCACCAAACGGTTGACGCGCCCCTGAACCAAAACTAAAACCATTTCTCTGTTCGCCTCCTAAGCGAAATTGCCTTAAATTTTTCATGACGCTGGAGCGTATCTATAAAGTGTAGAGTCTACACTAGCTGGCCGTTCCATTTAGCCGGGGGTGTATCTGTTGATCAAGTGCCCTGTGACCAACAAATGTTTGTTCAATGATTATACTAGGGAAACGCTAAAGTCGTTGTTAAACGAGTGAGTGAGCCATGTGTTGAGTACCCGGTAACGTTCCCTTTCCTCCTCATATACCTAAGGCCTACCTAGCCTATCGTAGGCTAAGTGGCGCATTATGGGCCTTACAGTTGACGCGCCCGTATACCAACTGAACTCAAAACCCTATTAATTATACATGTATAATCGTTGAGTGGGTATAAATAATTATCATCAAACTTTAATGCAAATGTTCCCGGGTACTCAACACATGGCTCACTCACTCGTCCACAACGCTTTGGCGGCTTTCCCTAGTCTATTAATCATGATTGATCTTACACATCGCTCCCACACGTGTAATAAAAGGCATCACAACCAGTGTTACACTTACACACTCAAACATCGCAATCCACCTCTGATAACAATGTGCACTCCACACAAGCTTCAACTTAAGAAGTTCAATCTGCCGCTAACAAGACTTACTGTACCTTCAACGATAAGGTTCAATCTCAGGTTTTATTAGGAACAGCGCTGGTACCGTGAAAAACAAGTATGGACAATACTTCATTGCGAGCACTGCTTGATTCTGCATCTCAGGTAAACTTTGTCACGGAATCATAAGTGCAGAAGCTACAACTGAAGAAATCAAAACAGCACATTCCAATCCAAGGCATAAACGGTTAATGCTGAAACTTCCCCACAGTTTCGCTAAAATTGAAGTCAAGGGGCAGTGATTATACTACTACAATTGACTGTGCGGTTCTTCCCGCATAACGGGCACAATGCCATCTACTTTTATGAATTGCGATAGTTGGGGAATTCCAACGATATGATGTTGGCTGATGAACAGTTCAACCAACCTGGTCCTATTGATCTTCTCATAGGACACACGTCTTCTATGAAACCTTGCGCCCCGAGAAAATGACACAAACTTTTAACTTACCCAGTATTGCAAACACGAACTGGGCTGGACGATTGCTGGCAAAACACCTATCAAATTTTTCAGCTCAATCAAATCACCACGTTCACTTTTTGCGCAATCAGGATTCACTAAAATCAACTTCAAAGCTTCTGGGAAATCGAATCTATTTTTCCTCGATCAACCTGTTATGTCTCCGGAGGAACGACAGAGCGGAAACCTTCTCTGAGAACACTACTCGACAACCAATGGAAGATTCGTTGTCAAACTTCCAACGAAGATTGATCCAAAAGTTCTTGGAAATTCCCAAGTGCATTGCAGAACGTCGACTAAATCAAAATGAAAAACGTCTAGCCAAACCATGATCTAAAAGCCAAATACCATACCTTTATGGATGAGTATCAAAACATGGAACACATGGATCAAGTAACAAGTGATGCTGTTGAAATTAAAGATGCTTGCTATTATCTTCCACTCACCCAGTGTTCAAGACTTCTACTACTACATCTACTCGTGTATGTTTGATGCAAGTGCTAAGTCCCACAAACGGCATATCATTAATGATATCTTGCATACGGACCTACTGTCCAACAAGATTTGCATTCCATTGTGCTACGATTCCGAAAACACACATAGGAACTGTTGCGGAAGTTGCTAAAATGTACAGACAAATTTTGGGGCATCCCCAAGACCAAAATCTGCAAAGAATTCTTTGGGGACAAACTCCTGAAAAAAATTGCAGACATTTAAGCTCAAAACGGTTACTTATGGAACCTCAAATGCTCCTTTCTTTCAACAAGATGCTTGAAACAGTTGGCCATTGATAATGAAATAAATGCTCCACAAAGCGCTAAAATAATCAAGGAGACTTCTTTGTTGATGTTGTTGACTGCTGCTCACTGTTGAAAGCACAACATATTTCCAGAAATCCTACTTTGCTCAAGCAACATGGTTTCCGTTACGGAAATGGTCCTCAACCTACGATTCTTCAGTGATTCAGAAAACTGCAGAACACAAGGACTGCTCCTCTAGAAAAAAATCGTGGCTTGGCCTCGTCAACAGGCGAATGATCTTATTATTTTAAAGCGAACTAGGAGAAAGAATAAAAAGCTTGGCTCAACTTCTATATCTCACAGCATTCACAGCCGAAGACTTTTGAAGGAGAGCTTGGCTGCCGTTTTTTTTTTTTTACAAATTTTTGTATTTGGTTGGATACAGTATACACGCAGTACTACGCCATATAAAGGTACTAGGAAAACGCCAAAGTCGTTGTTAAACGAGTGAGTGAGCCATGTGTATAGTATGGTATCATTCCCATACTGGCTAGATCGTGCCTTAGGTATATGGGAGAAAAGGCGATGTTCCCAGGTACTCAACACTTGGCTCACACACTCGTTTTACATCGACTTTGGCGTTTTCCTAGTTTAAATTGAACACTCAAAATGCGAATCGTGTTCAAAACGTAGTAGAGTGAAACATTAACAAATTTCCAAGATAAAACAAAATCACCTAATTTTTATTTCACATTTCACATCCCTCAAAAATAATATGTAGGTGTAAAAATATAAAAAAAGTTCAAAACTAACGAGTATCGAACCCCAATACTCCGTGCGGTAGGCTCTATGCTCACCACTATGCCATGGGAGACACGTAGAGTTCGTCCCGCTAGCTGCTACTAAACAAATGGTATCGATATTTTAAAAAAATCAGGGATTAAATCGCAATGGATCTAGCTGATTTTGTTAACAGTTCTCAGTAAACTCGTGCCGGATGTCTGTTTAAAATTTCAGCGCAATCTGTTCAGCGGTTCGGCTGATTTTCGACGTACAGACAGACAGAATCACAGAATGAGGGCCGTTTGAGTTGAATGGAGACACTCAGTCGCTCCGCTCCCTCGTTTAATAATTAAAATCGTAGACTAGACCACCTACTTTATTCTAACCTACGTCATGAATGTGAGATATGTGTACGCTTTACGTAGGCCTAAACCATATGGTCGTGCATTTGGCACAGAGCATTGCTCTGCATATCGTATCTCATCTCGCAAACATCAGCTGGTAAGTACAAAAGAGAAGTATATATACTCCCCGAAAAGATGCGACCTCTGGCAGTCGTCGTCGGGGACCTCTACCCCTTCCCTGACAACCCCCTTGACGACGATGACCATGATAACACGAACGATGCCAAAGACGATGACGACCACGACGTGAGAACCCCCTTTTCTTTCACCTACTCGTGGCTGGTTCTGACCAGCATAGGATTTTCCTCCCTAAATCCCTTAGAGTGGAGCATCATAACCGACGGTTGACGCGCCCTGAAACCAAAACTAAAAACCATTTTCTCTGTTCGCCTCCCTAAGCTGAAATTGTCTTTAATTTTTCATTGACGCTGGAGGCAGTATCTATACAAGTGTAGGAGTCGTACACTAGCTGGCCGTTCCATTTAGCCTGGGGTGTATCTGTTGATCAAGTGTCTGTGACCACAAATGTTTGTTCAATGATTATACTAGGGAAACGCTAAAGTCGTTGTTAAACGAGTGAGTGACAGTGAGCCATGTGTTGAGTACCCGGTAACGTTCCTTTCCTCTCATATACCTAAGGCCTACCTAGCCTATCGTAGGCTAGAGTGGCGCATTATGGCCTTACAGTTGACGCGCCCGTATACCAACTGAACTCAAAACCCTATTAATTATACATGTATAATCGTTGAGTGGGTATAATAATTATCATCAAACTTTAATGCAAATGTTCCCGGGTACTCAACACATGGCTCACTCACTCGTCCAACAACGACTTTGGCGTTTCCCTAGTCTATTAATCATGAGTGATCTACACATCGCTGCCACACGTGTAATAAAAGGCATCACACCATGTTACACTTACACACTCAAACATCGCAATCCACCTCTGATAACAATGTGCACTCCACACAAGCTTCAACTTAAGTAGTCAATCCTGCCGTCTAACCAAGACTTATGTACCTCAGACGATAAGGTTCAACACTCAGGTTTTATTAGGGAAACAGCGCTGGTAACCTGAAAAACAAGTAGGGACAATACGTTCATTGGAGAGCCCTGCTTGATTCTGCATTCAGGTAAACTTTGTCACGGATCATAAGTGAGTGGCACGCTTATTAACAACTGAAGAAATCAAAACAGAACATTCCAATCAAGGCATAAACGAGGTTAATGCTGAAACTCCACACCAGTTTCGCTAAACTTGGAGTCACGGGTCAGTGATATAATACTACAGTTGACTGTGCGGTCTCCCCGCATAAACGGGTCACAATCCATTATTTATGAATTGCGATAGTTGGGGAATCCTAACGATGCTATGAGTTGCTGCTGAACAGTTCACCCAACCTTGTTCCTAATTGATCTCTCATAGGGCACACGTCTCTAGAAACCTTGCGCCCCGAGAAAATGACACAAACTTTAAATACCCAGTATTGCAAAAAAACTGAGACTGGGCTGGACGATTGCTGGCAAAACACTATCAATTGTCCGCCTGCCAATCAACTCACACGCACTTTGTGCGCAATCAGGATTAACTAGAAAATCAACCTTCACGCTTCGGGGAAATAGAATCTATTGCCTCGATCACAACCGTTAGTCTCGGAGACGGGACAGATCGAGAAAACATTCTCTCGAGAACACTAACTCGAAACCCAGATGGAAGATCGGTGTCAAACACTTCCAACGAAGATGATCCAAAAGTTCTGGAAATTCAAAGTGCATTGCAGAACGTCGACTAAATCAAATGAAAAAGCGTCTAGCCAAAACCATGATCCTAAAGCCGCAAATACCAACTTTATGGATGAGTAGAAACAATGGAAACACAGGAGCAAGTAAAAGTGATGCTGTTGAATTAAATATGCTTGCTATTATCTTCCAAATACCCAGTGCAAGACTTCTATAATACATATCTCGTGTAGTGATTTGATGCATAGTGCTAAGCCACAAACGGCATATCATTAAATGATATCTGCATACAGACCTACTGTCCAACAAGATTTGCATTCCATTGTGCATAACGATTTCGAACACAACAACATAGGAACTGTTGCGGAAGTTGCTAAAAGTCCAGACAAATTTTGGTGATCCCTGAAGACAAAATCTGCAAAGAATTCTTTGGCGACCAGCTCCTGAAGGAAGAATTGCAGACATTTAGCTGAAAAACGGTTGATCTTATGGAACATCAAGGCTCCATTTCTTGCAACAAGATGCTAAACAGTTGGCCATTGATAATGAAGTAGTGCTCCCAAAGGCGCCTAAGATAATCAATGAAGACTTCTTTGTTGATGATCGTTGACTGGCTGCTCAACGTGAAGAAGCACAAAATATTTACACAGGAAGTCTCTACTTTGCTCAAGCAAGCATGGTTCCGTTACGGAAAAAGGGTCCTCCAACTATACAGACTCTCTTGCAGTGATTACCGAAAAAACTGCAAGAACACAAAGGACCTGCTCTCTCAGACTGTAATCGAAAATATAATGTACACTAGGATAATTGGGACCCAAAGTCGTGATCATTCTCAAGTAAAGAGTGGCAAATCTTCTTTCCCATTGATTACTCAAAATAATAAAGATTTTCTTCTGTCTAACATGACAAAAAGAAGTGTATGTACTACTATTGCATCGATATTTGATACTCTTGGTTAGTCAGGTCCAATTTAAAGTAGCTAACAAAATATTCATGCAAACCCTGTGGCAAGAAGACTTACGGATGGGATGACCCAATTGCAGCAAACACTGCAAGCAGCTTGGCACCCACCTTGTGAGCAAATTCATGCTAAGTGAACATCAAATCCCACGCAATGTACTCAGGTGTGATGTTCCACAAATGATCAGTGGACATTTACACATTGCGAAACGGTGTGGTATACCCCACTGTATGTCCAGACGCATCGTAGGACGTACAAATCCATCGGCTTGTGCGACAGCAGTGAACGGGGGTTATTGGTGCATGCCTCTATGTACGGGCTACATAGCCAACAAGGGTGAAAACTGCAAATCTAACCTGTTGTGTCAAAGTCAGGTAGCACCTGTTAGAGAACAACTCTACCTAAGGTTGAGAGTGTTGTGGCGCTCTCCTTCTAGCTCATTTAGTGACAAGGTCAAACCTGCACTAATTATGTTAGCGTGAAAACCATCTGTGGACAGACTCTACATTGGTATGCACTGGCTTTCAGGCAGTTCATCAGAGGGAAAACGTTGTAGGCAACGTGGTGCTACCATCCAAGAAATCACAGCTAGTGCACACTGGAAACTGGCCATCTGCAAGGTGTTAATCCACGGATCTCGTGTCAGAGGGTCGACGCCACTACCCTGAAGTATGTGAACTTTGTGTGGCCTATGGACACTGAAGGCTAATCAAGAACCATCTTTGTGGCCCAGCTAGATATCAACCTTGGCGTCTCCTGACAGTGCACGCAAAGCCAGAAAAATCTTTTTTTGTTCGACAAGAACAGTGGCCAGAGGACGGACACAAAGGTACTCTAAGCTGACCAAACATGGTTAGAGTATGCCTATGCCAGAAAGATCTCAAGATACCAGATTAGCAAGGGAGAACGGCAAACTTTCAGCGCTCACAGCCAAAGAGATGGAAGACAGCTGTTCTAACCTGTGTAAAATTTGTACAATGTCTATTTACATACCATATAAGGAACTCGCAAGTCTATCCAACATTCAAACCATTTCGCCCAAGAGTTAGTAAAGAGTTTTGACTCCCATCATAGATCGCACGAGTGTCGGCGACCCAAAAAGCATCAATCCCCTATGGAGCAATTCACCAATTGATCTTACCAGCAGATCATCATCTCACCAACCTTGATTGGAAAACGAACACTCCTTACTACATGCTGACCAGAACTGCTGACTCTCTTCAATCCGCCAGAGATTTGGATCCCATCGATCAAAAGGACTGGTGAGAAAGATGACATCGGGCACAGTACTTCCGACTTATGCACAAAGCTTCTCAGCAGTAATGGGGGAACTACCCGAACAGAGAACCAACCACTCGACCGTTTCGCAGTTGGTGTGACTGATGTGTGACATGTCACTTTAAAGTTCGGAACACCGCGCAGCAAGGACAACAACAAAGGGATATATAGCGTTGTTTGTATGCTAGCGACACAGCGTTCACTTGAAAGGTTGTTACAAACCTAAAAACAGATGCGTTCATAGGGCTCTAAGGGCGATCATTGCTTCGGCAGAGGCAACCTCCGAATACAAATGAAACGGAACCAATTTTCAAGGTGCTGCCCACCAATCCATGGATACACAACTCACTCACGAAGAAACCATAATTCGTCAGGTGCAGACATCCCTCACTCACAAGACATCCTGTAATTGGGTATATTCCGCCCCTATGACTGCACCGGTGGCCTATGGGATGCAGCAGTCAAATCCATGAAGTACATTATAAATGGTTGTAGGAGACAAGGTCATTCATGACTTACGAAGAGATTGCTACTTGCTACTCAGTCTAGGCCCGTATGAACTCCCGTCCACTTTGTACATTATCTAACGATCCTCATGATTAAATTACTCTTACTCGGGACATTTCCTAATCGGAAGAACCTTTGTACACAAATCCCTCCGTTGACCTTTGTGATACAAGTATTAATAGGTGACCAGGTGGCAGCAGGGTGCCGCAACATGCTGCAGAAGTTTGGACGACGATGTGCCGGACTATCTACAGAGATGCAGCAGCGTCACACCCGGACGCTGCGCGACATAATGCCGAAATGTAACCACACCTGGTGCATAGGGGTGCTCCTGAAGGAAGATAAACGTTCCTCCATTGCAGTGGCGGCTAGGAGGTATTGCAGACATCACAAAGGACAGGGACGACCATCGTGCGGGTAGGGTGTTTCACAACCTCTCAGGGATCTTCAAAGGCCATAACTCAAAGTGTGCCTACTACCACCGTGTTGAATTCAGTGTTGAAAGCCCAGCTTCAAGGGGGCCGGTAGTTTAGTTTTGCCTTAATTTATTGTTCGTTATTGTTTTACTTCAATGGCAGTGTACATTTATTGACAAATAATTTTTGTTCTTATTACAGTTGACTTGTTTCCAACGGTTGTGCAGGCCTATGGCCTAGATTTTCTCTCTAATACAATATTTCCATTTACATTCTTTAAAGTGTTTAGAAAGTTATTTTATGTAATCATAACTAGCAACAGCAACATCCTACGGTGCTATTGATTGACAGTCTAACAAAGACACGTTATTGCTTATTCGTGCACACTCGTAGTTTGGTGCGCACCACCTCTCGATCCTGATTTGCGAAACACGAACCCGCCGTTTTCACGAAGAGGCACGCCGTGCGGAGCCATTCATTTCGAGGGTTTCAGTCGGTGTGCTATAGTCCAGTGAGCTCGGCTGCAACCTACCGTGAAGTGGAATTCTCCCTCCACTGTTGCAATTTCTTTCTGCCGCATCTTGATGCTGAAGCTGCACTTCTTCGTCTGCAGGGAAGGGCGTATAGTCATTGATGCACTGTGCACAGATGGGCCTTGTGACAGTGACTCTCCACGAGATAAGAAGTAAGTCGGAGTTGGCAGTTCCTTGCTTTGGCATAGCACCTCGACAATGAGCAAAGCAGCTTCACACCAACGGGGACGCGACAGGTACAATCCGCTCCCACGGACTCTAGGATGCTAACTCCTGTGCTTGAGTCATGACGGAGCGGATCTTCCTATCGAATGCCTGCAGGGCAGTGATGGACCCATTTACCGCGGCCAAACGTGTACGAAGGTACGTGCAATGCCCGAGCGTTAATCGCAGTGATTTATTTCTCGAAACTCAGGTACGACCTACAGACTTGCTCACCCTGGCACGAGGACCTCTTCTCGACCTGTTTCCTGGCGTCGGTGTCACTGATGCCCCAGCAAACTAGTTGAAGTCACAGGATACTTGTAGTTGTCTTCAATGCCCAGAATCTCGAATCACTTCCCGCCCACGAGTTGCAAGTCCTCCCTGACGTCTTGAAACCTTGCCTCTCTTCACGTGCATGACGGCACTACTTGTCGAGTATCTAAACTCCATACAGATGGCGTTCGCTGAAGCTCGAAAGTTCAAACATGAATCCGAAGTTCATCAGGAGCTGATGCGCTACATTTCAAGTCATCATGGTGAACAGGTGCCGTGAGTGTGACCTTGGTTTTTTCTGGAGCTGTAGCCATACCCAGACTTCCTCAGCATGTTGCTTAGTGGTTTAACGCGAGGCAGAGAACCACAAGGAGCTGAAGTCTATGCATCCCTGCGAAAAATCCCCTTTGGAAAAGCGGATTTCCCGTTCGGTACTTGTTGGCACCTTGTCCTACATGGAGAGTGGTTTCCATGTGGGCCAGTGCAGTGCCAGAAGATCGGATGAGCCGAGGCGTCGATTTGATACAAATGACAGACATGCAGAAGCCAGAGTGCGGCACAGAGTCGGAACGCCTTCCTTTAGTTCCACCCAACCTTTGGAACGGTTTTGCGCTTCTTGTGGTGTGCTTGCCGCAATACTACCGTGTCAATCACCAGCAGCTCGCGGCATCCTCGCCGCACCCGTCCTGCAGCCATTTGCTCGTCGCGAGGACTTTGTTAAGGGTGAGGTGATCAGACATTTTTGCGCAAGAAAACGGATGGAAGATCTGTACACGTCTGGAGGCACGGATAGGTCTATAATTCTTGGGGTCCAGGGGGTCCAGCTTTGCCTTTCATGTATAGTAATGCCGAGCGTCGAAGAATTGGGGATGACTGCTGGGATCGTCAAGGATTAGCTGTGAATCGAGCAGCCAAGAACCGTATGCGTGGCCATTTAAAATATTTCCACCAAAAGTAGTGGATGGCGTCTATCCCTGGTGCCTTCCAATTTTGCGGTCTTCATTTACAGGCCACGCGTATGTCCTCGAAGGAAATATCGCTGTCAGGCATTGGTGGTTAAGGCATAGGTCAATCCTCTTCCTCCTCTTGCCGCCAGTAAGCAGTTTATGTGGCGTTCGAATCAGACCAACTACCCGACCAGAAACTCGTCATTGGATGCTGAGTGGGAGCTGCTGCGGCTGTTCTTCCTGGCCTTCGGAATCCAAACTTGCGGTTTAGAGAGCTTCTGATCAGCACTACCAATATAGATGGTCTTGTGTCTTTGCTGGCACGCTTCGTTGTAAGGCCTGATGCGGGCTCCAAGCGCTGCAATCCGCTGTTTAAACCACTCCTCCTTACTCGCGACGCTTTTTCTCGTATTCCTTGTCCGTCCTCCTCAGCTTCATCTCCTTAGCTAACGCTTTCTGACACATTCACACATTGCGTGCTGGACAGTCCTGCGGCTTTGCCAAGAATGCTGCAAGGTGCCCGCGATTTCTTTCTGTCGTCGGTAATCTTGCGCCTCAAATACTTTTCATCAGCGTCGGGGTGCTTCATTCCTGTGTGGCTTTTGTGAGCGTTACGTGGGATTGAGGCTCTCAAGACTGACTTGCGGGCATTTGCCAGACACCCTCTAACCCACTGCCAACGCAGCACAAGGGACAAACCCTGCCACTCCTCAATGGGATGTCGTATTCGATGTCACCTCACAGTTCATCAAGACCCGGCAACGATCCTGAAAACATTGGCATTACACTGCAACCTTGGAATCCTAGGAACGACTACTCGAAAGGGCATTCCTTTGTACTGGTAGCTGAGAGCCTCGTATGACTCTTTTCAGATGTTCCAGCTCGATATGGTCGTTATGCTGGATGTGTGTGCGACTTCTGGTTCATGGGGTACTGGCTGTTGTTCCGCCTCAATCTCCGGAGCCGCTCCATCTTCTCCTCCTGGCTCGCTGGGCTTTGGTCCTGTTGTTGTGTTTGTTGTTGTCGTTGTGCCTGATGTTGTTGCAATCCAGCCTTGACTCTCTCTTGAGATGGTGAGTCGGCTGTGGAGAGGCTCGTTCTTGACAGGATGGACTCATCTGGGTGCAGATGGCTGCTCGTCCAAAGTCGTGTCCGGGACATCTTCACTCCTGGAAGAACATTGCCGCCGAACCCTTCCATCTCAGTCCCACGGTTGGCCCCTGTAGTACGCATGATAAGCGCTCTTATATTATTATACTATTATTATATTATTCTGCTATTATCTATTATTATTATTATTATTATTAAGTATATTGTTATATTATTTTATTGGAGGACTGCATACAAACTCGGTCAAAACCGGAGCTACAGTGGTACGGACTACGTGTAGTACTTCCATGTAAGATTTATATACATACCACATTATTACTGTGTCTTAACTCTAACTAAAATATATTCATTTAAATATAGTTTGTAGATGATGTTTTCTTTCTGCTAGTGTACGGTTCACGTGGCCGATTCTCTGGTCGACCATCCTAGTCATTTGCTCTTCGGGACTATGGGAATGACCACGAAAAAACCATGTCAGGATGAGAAGCGATGTTGCGGAATCTCGAAGTATCAGTCTTGTTAGAAATTCCGAACTATTCTATACGTGTGAGGTATTACTGCTTTTGGTTTCGCATGTAAAATACATGGGTGGAAGATCTAGTTGTTTAAATGCTTTCATGCTAGCTTCTTCGGTATGATGCCATTAGCCGATATCACGTAGGGATTTATTCCTTTTTCGTTCCACAGCTTCTTGATACCAATTGCAAGTCACTATACTTGTCAATTTTTTTCTTCATGTAGTCTCGAGTTATGGAACATTGGGACAGAACGCAATAAGGGTAGTTTTGTTTTTCTTGTCAATTATAAATTAATCCTGGTGTTTGATGAGATCAGTTTGGTATGTTATAACCTGTGCGGTCGTAATATAATTTGAAATCTCTGCTTTCTAATTACTTTACTCGGTTGGTATTTGTAGTAAGGTGTGCTGTGTTCAATGAGGTTGTACTTGATTGCTAGTTTGGTGAATATGTTAGCTACTTGGTTATGTCTGTAGAGGTAATCTGTTTGCATAGTGACTGGCTCACCCGGATATGATGGCGATTGTTCACCCCTATGCACTACATTTTATACTTGATCGTTTACTGTAGCAGTCTTGTTATAATGAATTTTTTATAATTTTCGTTGCAATCACCTGTCTGAATAGCCAGCAAAAAACCTCTGTTCTCCAAATAGTTCCCCGTGCGTTAACCACCTATTTGATGCTTAATATCTACGTGTCCTTTATGTAGTTCATAATAATGTCTCTTGTGTAGGGTATTTCTGAGAGACGTTACTCTTTTGAAGCGTCAGTTATGAGTTTCCCTTGTAGATTGACATTTTCGTTGCTAGTTTGAGTGGAGTTAATGATTTGTCAGCTAGCACCACAGCCCTATGCAGTGTGATTGGTTGCTCTTTGTAAAAAAATATTTTTTTAAAAATTCTAGTTGTTTATAATATAAGTTGTCCAGATCAATTAGGCCTCTTTCCTCCTTGTTCTCTTGGAAGTGTCAATCTCTCTGATGCTGATTTAGGATGATGCATTCGTGTTTAGTAAGTGTAGTCGAGTTAATATTTCCAGCGCCTGGATGTCTGTCTGTGCCCATTTAATGATTCCGAATGAATATGTCAGTACTGGTATAGCATATGTATGTTGCTGTGATCTTGCTTTACCGTTTAGTTGCGTCTTGAGGATAGATTTTAGTCGCTTCTTGTATGTATCTATCAATTTTTCTTTCATTACTTTATGTTCAATTCTGGCAGCTTGTGAGAATCCTAAATATTTGTATACATCGTTATCATCCATTATTCCAATTCTATTTCCATCATCTAGCTATAATTATTATTATTATTATTATTATTATTATTATTATTATTATTATTATTATTATTATTATTATTATTATTATTATTATTATTATTATTATTATTATAATAAATATAAATATAACTTATAATATAAAATGGCGCAGATGCGTTCATTTTAGCAAGACTACGTAAGGAGGAAAAATACCGGGAGACTGCTAAGGTATTTGAATCAGAAGGATACTCTCCCACAGTGGATGCCTTTATAGTCGGTAGTCTTGGAGGATGGGACCAAGAAAATGAACGAGTATTGCGCGCCTTAGGTATAAGTAAGAGATGTGCTACATCAATGAGGAAGAAAATGGTCAGCGAAACTATCAAGTGGTCTCGAAATATATATGTGGAACACGTGTCCGGCATAAGACAATATTTAGATTAGAAAGATAGTAAAATGATCTATTTATGTACCCGGGACATGGTGATATTTGCTAAGAATGGGCCAGTGGCAGCGCTTCACGACAGTCCGTCGGTGGCGAATACGCTCAACATAGCGTTTTCACACCATTCAAGGTGATAAAACCACGGGTGGAATGAGGTATTCTGAATATCATTATCATGACAAAAGATTTCAGTAAGCCCCCAAATCAAAACGATTGGCTATAATTTTCGAAACACTTTCCACACGATGAACTGTCTCATAGATACAAATTTTACATTGAGACGAGATCTATGATGAGATCGCGTTTCACGAGGAGTTGATAATTGAAAATACGGACACAAAGGAGGAGTGCGGGAAAGTTTCAATCAGCGTGAAACATGCCGGTAAGACCAGCAATACTTTTTAGGTTCGCTCGTCAGCACAAGCAACAATCAACGGGAACATTAGTGTAGTGTCAAGATTATCAGTTTCGTTTACAGACATTTCGCCACGATCGAAGAGAGACGAAATGAGTACTCTACACCTCTGGATTGGGAGAGTCCAACTACCTTCCTGTGAACAAATATTGTACATTGTCAAGACAAGGACATCTATCACGGTCCTGTGGTGCAGCACCATCTCGCACGTAGACATGCAGGCTCTCCTGCTGCAAAAACCCAACCAAGTGATTCCCCTTCTCCGTCAAGTTCTTCACTGCTTCCAATACAACCCGGAGTATGCAGAGATTTATGAGGAAGACACTCCTTGCGAGTATGACTACGAGAAACATGAATTTTTTACCCAGAACTTCGCCACATTCTCTCGGGGCCACATCCAGGCTCTCTTACTGCAAAAACCCAACCAAGTGATCCATTCTCCGTCAAGTTAAAATCACAACGATTCGACGGAGTGCAAGATCCCCGTGAAGATACAGTTTCAGGAAAGAAACCTGACCATCTTAGTTCGATGACTATATCAAACTATGTCCAGAACCTCAAGCTGATCTTTCTAATCATGATTATTTTAATTATGATTGTTTTTTATTGTTTTAATCGTGTATTTTTTTTGAAAAAAAATTTTAAAAGGAATTTTAAGAAAAGGTTAAGTAAAATTTTTTAAAAAAATCTAGTTTTAAATTGAAAAAAACCCGGGGTAAAAAATGGTTTTGGGAAAAATATTTGGCCTTTAAAAAAAAAGGGGGGGGCCAAATTTTGGGCGGGGGGGCCCCCCCCGGGGGCCTTTCCGGAAAAATTTTGGTCAATTGTCAAAAAAGGCTCATCACCCTTGGTGAAAACCACCGGGGGGGGAAGAGGTTTCCCCGTGTTCAAAAAAAAGTTATCCCCAAAATTCCCGTTCCAAATTCCATTTCCCAACTACCCCAGATCAAATTTTTAATTGAAAACGAACCCCTTGGAGACCCCTTTTAAAAAACATAAATTTTTAAGAAAATTGGGCCAAAAAGGGAGGGGGGGGGGGGGCCCACATCCCAGGTTCCTTCGCAAAAAAACCCAAACCAAGTTATTAAAATTATCTCCTTTCAGTTCCCCTAAAAAACAAAGGTTTACCGGAGGGGGAAGGAATCCCCTGTGAAAAAAGTTTTAAAGGACAAGAAACCTACCACCCCTTTTTCGAATTGACTAAATTTAAAACTTTCCAAAAAACCCAACCGGACCCCTTTTTAATTCCATGTTAAAAGGAATTATGAAGGTTTTTAGGGGAAAAGGGATTTGCTTTGAAAAAAATTTTTTTTTAAATTAAACATTTTGAAATTATTTTAAATTGGGGGGGGGCCAAAAACCCAACCAAATTCCCAAAATTTCCCAAGCCCAAAATAACCAAAGATTGGGGAAAATTTTTAAATAAAAAAAAGAAATGTTTTTCCAAGTATTCCTTTAAACCCAACTGTTTTTTCCAAAAATATAAAAAATTTGTTTTAAAATTTTTTTTAAAAAAATTGTTTTTATCGTTTTTTGTTTTGGAAAAATAAAATAAAAAAAAATTTATTAAGGTGGGTTAAGGAACCCCAACCCAAAACTGACCCAAAATCCCAAAGGGGAAAAAAGGGGGCAAAGAGGGTTTAAAAATAAAAAATAAAAGTGGGAAAGGGGGTTTTCCAACGTAATTAAAAAAAAATCGAAAAAAAAAATACCAAAAAATTTCCCGGTTTGGGGGAGTTTGGGTTGGGGGGAAATTTATTTTTTTGGTACTTAGAATCGTTTAAGGGGACCCCCCCAACACGGGAAAAAACCCTTAAAAACCTTTTTGGAACGTTTTAAAAGTGTGATCCATCATATCGAAAAAAAAAACCCCAAAGGGGATTCCGAAAATTCATCCCCCAAAGGGGGCTAGGTACTATATTATCGTTTTATCATCCTTTTTAAAATTGTCCAAATGGAAAAAAGGGATTTTTCCCCTTGAATATTGACATTAAAATTCGATATCCCTTTCGGCAAATAAAAAAAAAAAAAAAAAGCGCTTGTTAAAACCTAGGGTTTTTAAAATTGTTGGGGGAAGGTATTAGATTTGCATAAAAGGGGTGCCATTATAAAATTATTAAATCCAACCAAGAAATTTTCCGTTTCATTAGAGAGGCGGAAATAAAAAAACCAAACCTGAAGCTGTAAAACGTAAAACTTTAAACTGTGCCACCTATTATTTATTTATTATCGCTGGTGAAGCATGATGGTTTTTTAATTGATTCATTCAAAACAATTAAAAACTTAACAAAATTTAAAAAAAATCGTACTCAAGTGCGTTTTTTATAAGATATAATACTAACTTTAATTGCACCAAAGCTCCCGACAAAGTTGGTCAAGCTAAAGAACGTCACGAGACATTCCATGCTTCTCCTTTTCGAAGAAATAAAATTTAAAATTTATACAACCTCGGGAAAAAAATTTTAATTTAACACTTAAATGAAAATACTATGCAAAAAACATTGACATTTTTATACGGGAAAAAAACAAAAAAAAAAAGAATTTTTTTTATGTAAAAACACTCCTATTGTCGAGGGCCCGGGGAAAGCTCCCGTTGCGTGCTCCAGATCCTGATTTAACCCTCTTTTCCCGAGGTTTGGGTTGAGTCCACTTAGACCCCCCCACAGACATTCCCCCCAAATAATTGTCAAAAAAAAAAGTAAAAGGGTTTTTAAAGACTAAGGCAGACAAATTTTTTTTTGGGCAGGGGTTTTCCCCGAAAAAATTTTTAAAAATTTTAATTTTTAACCAAGTCTTTGGGATATTTGGGTGAGCGTTTTCCCACTTTGCGGGGGCGAAGCGAAGATTCCATTTTACTACACCGAAGAAAAAAAATCCGGAATGTTTTTTTTCTTTCTTTTTTGTTTTTTTGTGTGTCTGTTAACCCCATTTCGGGGGTAAACCGTACCCAATTACGATGAAAAAATTCTGGAGGTGAACCCGCCAAAGATTTTGAGGGGCAAAACGAAAAATTTTTTTATACCAATTTTTTCCCATTTTTTCGGGGGTTAAAAAAATCTTCGAAATTAAAATAAACCTACATGCTTTATTCATTATAAAGATTTATTCACAAAAACCTAAAATTTTTGAATTAATATTTCGTGTGAAATTTTAGCGCAATTTAAAAATTATTTTTTCCCTGAAAAACGCAAATTTTTACGATTTTTTTTTAAAAAAAGAGTTTTTGTTTTTAAAAATAAGGTTTCGGCTAAGATTTGATTTTTTACAAGAACAATAGAAACTCCCGCGTAACACATGGGAGCCCCAAACCAACCAAATTTCGCTCATCCAAAAACGCGCCCGAAAAAACGTTTTTCGAAGCTTTCCTATTTTTATTAGTCATAATCAATAACCCTTTTAAATTTTAAATTTTAAAAAATTTTTGGCCCTTAAAAAAAAAAACAAACTTCGAGCGGGCCCCTATGTTGACTTATGTAAAAACCCGATTTTTACCCCTGACCATTTTTTAGGGCCCCTTTTTAAAAACCCGTTTTTGTTTTATTCACAAAACCATTTAATTTTTATGACGTGGGGGTTTTGGGGGGGCTTTTTTTCATTCTTTGTTCTCGTAAAACTATGCACCTGGACCAAATCCTTAAAAATTGCCCTATATTTTAATTCCTCTCATGAAATTATTACATTGGGCAGGTACGTCCCCAGCGTTTTTTGCCATCCGCGAGCTTTTTCTCATAATTATTTTATTGTTGGGTTTACCTTCAAAGCCGGGGCAGGGGTAGCCGTGTCAAAAAATGGGGATGCCAATATCCTCTTTAGCCAATACATGGTTCAACAGAGTGTATTGTTTTTAGGCAATAAAACAAAAATTTAAATTTTCACATCGATCACCATTTTACTTATGTGAAATACATGTATAATCGGGATAAAGATTTGTATTTGGATGAGCGAAGCAAAGACTTCAATTTCACCGCCCCCCCCAAAAAAAATTTAGCCCGGGTTTTTTTTTTTTTTGTTTTTTGTTTTTTTTTTTTTTTTTTTTTTTTTTTTCCCGTTGTTTGTTCGCTCTCTACCGGGCAAACGGTATTGCGATTTTGATGAAAATTTGACAGACCTTCGTTTTCTCTGAACTTGACTTGCTACTTTTTTGGGTACCAACAAAGAAATATTTCTCATGAATATGTACTTTTACGTTTTTTTTTTCGATTTTTAGGCGATTTTTTGTGCATTTGGGAAAAATTTGCCCAAACGGGGGGGCTTCAACGTTTATTTCACATGGACATTAAGGGTAACGGTGATGTATTGCTTTTGAAAGAAAAAGTTGAAAAAGTTAGCCAAATCGAGAGAAAAAAAGTTTTTTAATATACGTTTTTTTTGCTTTTTGTGCGATATTTTCGTGCCATTTGGGCCCCATTCTGCCCAAAACGGGGGGGGTACAACGTTATATTATCAGGGACTTTAAGGTTTGGTTATGTAGTACCTTTTGAAAGAAAAAGTGGAAAAATTTTAGCCAGAATCCATAGAAATAAAAGCTTTTAATACAAGTTTTTTAGGGAAAAATTTTAAACCAAAATTGAAAAGAAAAAAAAGAAATTGACAACATTCACCTACAATGCGTAGGCAGAAAAACAAAGCATTTGCAAAAAGTAAAATATCCCACGAAAAACTAAAACCTTTAAAAAGCTCATCCACAGCGGCGGGAATTTTAAGGTTTTCCTAGTATTTTATATTGTATGTTATTTTGTACATTTTACAACTAGCAAACTAAATAAATAATCTACTACTACACACTATCAAATTTTTCAATCACAACCCCAGTAACAAAAAATAAACCACTGCCAAAATTATTTTAAAAACATCCCTCTAATCAAATCGGGAAAATTTTTCCGGGGCTGTGCGCCCCGACCTGCTCAGTAAAAGGCCTTCCGGGGCCCCCCAGGTCCCCCATTGCCCCCAAAATCGTTTTTACTCATGAAAAGCGTACGCCCCTAAATAATTTTTTTGATAAAAACCCTGCACAGGGGCATACCCGAGGGAGTTGAAAAACCACCTCTGGCCTGCCCCGCATTTTGGGGGGGGGGCCTCCAGACCCCATGGTTTTTTTTGTGTTAAAAAGATGTTCGCCTCCCTAACAAAAAAGGGTAGTTACACCACTTCCGGCATCGATTTTTTTTGCATGCTATTTATAAATGTAATGTAGCTTTCCTACAAAGAAATTGCAAACTTTATCATGTACCTATATAATTTTATTTTTTTTAAATTTTTATTTCTGTTTAAAAAGTAGAAAAAATAATTAAAGTTACGGTTTGTTTTAAACCAAAAAAAGTTTAATCACTACATTTTTATTTAAGCCTACTAATGGTAACAAAAAAGCTTGTGTTTATAAAAAGCTTTCTTTAAAAATATTTATTTTGTTTTGCCTTCTCCCCCGGGGGAAAATATCCTCCCGGCCATTTCCCTACGCCACTGCCTTTAAAGGGTTTTTTCCCCTCTTTCCTATGGTAGGTGTTCCCAAACATCTATATTTTCCCTAAGTAGACTTATTTACAAAAATTTTGTACCGAATTAAAATCATAATTTACCCTATATTAATTTTTAAATTTTAAAGAATGAAATTGACAGCATTCGACTCGGCCTGGGCCGGCGGGTAGATATCAAAATGTCTTGCGAGCTTCGTGTTATCGCTCGCTACACTTTTAAAGGGTGCTCGGGCAGGGGAGATAATTAATGTGAAAGTATGGCATACTCGCTTCAATAACTAGGTTAAATAAAAACCTGATCTGCACTACGAAAATTACTTTATTTAGACCCCCGCTTGAACGATCACTTAATATTCAATACACACGGGCGAAAATATATTTCCCGCCGATGACAGTATGTTCTTGGGCGTCTTTTTATCGAAAGCTGTTGATGGAGATTTTAAATCTGTTTGGGGTTTGGAAAAAATTATTCTAATCTATAGCAAAAATAAGTATTTGTTTTACCTGAAAACTCGAACGTATAAACGAAAACATTAGCTATTGGGCCTTAAGAAGAGTATAAACATTTACACTGCCCAAAAACCTACGCAACCTTTTGACATGAGTAAGGGCACGTGCTTTCGTTTAGAAAAAGTTTTTCATGATGACATTAAATGTCATCGTGATGAAATGGGTCCCATCAACATATAAGCCGATTTTTTCTAAAGCCGTCGGCCATTTTTCGAGGTTTATTTTATTTTTTTTATTACAACGCGTTTATTTCGAAATTTTATTTTGGAAAAGAGCAAAACATAAAAATGGGTTTATCATTTTATTATGGTTATTAACCTTGAGGTACATACATTTTTAGGGGCGATAATCCACCCCTAAAAAAACTTAGCAAATTACTAAAGGTTTTAGGCGTCTCGCTAGGCTTTTGTACCCCTTTGTCCGAAATTTGAAAGTTAAGAAACTGACCAAAAAGTTTTCTTAAAAAAAAGAGGGCCCCTCTTAAAAAAAAAAAAAAGTTTTTTTTTTTGCGGGACAAAACCCTCACTTTGGCTTTTATATGTCATTTTTTTTTGAAAAATAGTGTAGCCAGCAACTTAGGGAAAAATTTTAAATTTTGTGAATCGGATTTTGGGATAAGTTTTTCCCTTTATTTTTCAACTTAAAAAGGAACATGTCTGAAAAATTTGTTACAATTTTTTTTTCAAAACGGGTACAAAAAAAACGGTTTTTTTTGTTTTGGGCATGTTGGCAAAAAAAAATCTTACCCAACTGTTATTCGAAATTATTGTTTTTATTAAGTTTACTAAAAGGGTAGGAACTATATCCAAAAACCGATTACAAATTTAATTTTAACATCTGTGTGGCACACTTTGTCAAAAAAAACAGTTTGGCCGAAAAATTTTATTATTCCCGCCAAAAAAAAAAAATCTTGTTTTAAAAGGTTCTTTTCATTGGGAAAACTTTCTGGACCGGTTTTGACCCCCCTGTTCAATACCCCCAAATAAACACTGGGCTCCATAACCCCAGAAAAAGATTCTGATATTTAATTTTAATAATCCTTCCAAAAAATCTTTGCTTGTCAAAATTTTTCAGTAAAAACCTATTAGGTTTTGAAACGCCTTCAACATCCCATACGAATTCCCATAACCCAAAATTTCCTAAGGTTTGACTTTTAAACCTAATTTTTACATTCCAAATTTTCATTTACTAAAATTCCTATGTTCAAATTTTATTTTTTATTTCATCTTTATTTTAACTCTTTTTCCAATTTTTGTTTACCAAAAAAACAAGGCCCTTGACCATTTATGAAAATTTACAAAAGGGGGAAAAATTTTTTACTTAGACCCTTTGGCAAAAAATTCATAACGTCGACCTTTGTATTTTTTATTTTTTATTTTATTTTTTATTTTTATAACCCAAAGGTCAAAATTTTTTAAAAACTTCAAAAAAACCCCCTAGGGGAGTAAGGTAAAAAATTTTCAGGCGGAAAAAAGGGGAATGGAGTTAAAAAAAAACCCCCAACATTGACCATAAGGTCAAGGGGAACCCCTATTTCAATTTCATTTTTTGAAAGGGAAAACTGGTTTTATTTTTTTTTGATTATTCAATTTCAATTTCCTTAAAACTTTTTAAAAAAAAGGGAAAAGGAGAGTGGGAAGGGGAAAAAGGAGAAACAAAAGACGAGGGACTAGGAAAAAGGGAAGAAAACAAATTTGTTTGTAAAACAAGGGAAATTGAAGTAAAGCGATTTGGGGTTTTTTCGATTTTTCGAATCCCTCATAGTTTTTCCCCCCTCTTTGGGGACCTGATGTGGGGACACTAACAAACCCTCAAGGGAAACGAACTCAGAAGTTAAAGGAAAACCTCAGTGGGACGGTTTTTGAGCGAGCACCGGTAGTGCCAGCCCCCGAGTACGAAAACCCCATAAGGCCCACACACAGTGTACCCAACTGGATATTACTTTGCCTATATACTGTTCCAAGTTTTTGCATTGTACTAATTCAGTCATCCCTTCTAAGTGTATCTTTTATTTCCTGCCCCCCCATTTTTTTTAACATCGTTTTTCGAATTATGATTACCAATAAGTCTTTAAGGTCTTGACCGTTTAGCTAAAATTTTTGGGAAAATGGGAGAAAATTTGAAACTTATTGCCCTGCAAAATTTCATAACGATCGGAACTTTTTTGTTTTTTTATTTTTTTTTATTTTTTTTTTTTTTATACCAACGATCGGATTTTGTCCCAAAAAAACTTCAGCAACCCCCCTAGGGGGTATTACTGTGTTGAAAAATTTAGGTAGATCAGAGAAACGGTGCGACCGTATCGAAGCAGTAACAGAAAAAAAAAAACAAAAAAAAAACAGACTTTCGAGCCATAAGAGTCAAGTGGAGAGCCCCCTTACGCTCGCTAATTTCAAAATTGTTTATTTCACCCGATTTTAAAAATAAAACCACACTTTTCAATTTGTTTTTTGAAAAAACGGAAAGGGAATACGAAGTAAGCGATTTGGGGTCTCGATTTTGGGAATCTTCTAGTTTTTCGTTGGACATGATTTTCCCCGGACATTCCAAACACTTAAGGACGAACTCAGAATAATATGTAATCTCATTCCTCAAGCCCGGCACTTCTACGTTAGCGGTAGTGACTAGCCGCGCTCGCCACTCGCCGCGTTTGGACAGTTGGGACGGCTCTGACGTACGCGAATACTTTTTTTTTTTTATTTTAAAAAAAACCGAAACTTCCCCCCTGATCCCCAAACCCCCAACTGATCCATTGCTCAAATGATCCAAACCTGGTTTCGGTGCTTTGGATCACTTGGGCTTGGACCTTTGGGAAATTTTTAAATTTTTTTCAATTTTTTGGATCACTTGGGTTTTTTGGGTCAGTTGGGATTTGGGTCATTGGGGCCCCGTCCCATTATTATTTTAAACGATTTTAAACGAGTTTACACATAAAAGCCTTCGAAGTAAATGACTATCCCCCCCAACACTTTTAAAAACGGATTACTTTTGGTTCACAAAATAATGTTAAAAAAACCATGCTCCCTTAATAAACCTAAACCACAATCTCATTGATTACATTTCCAGGAATTTGCGAAAAATTCGTAGAATAGCCCATCGTTTTAATTTGAGGACAGTTTTGGGGCCCCTCTGACCCTCAAAAGTGTCCCCTTTCTAAAACGAAATTACAACCCCGGTTTTGAGGCGTCAAAACACGTAGTTTATTCGATCCCCTTGGTGCAATCGACATCTTGGGGGACGGGAAAGACCCCTGTCAGTACGTAAAAAATGAACATAAAAAAACATAGAAAAAGGAACAAAACGCTCGCGACTCAAAGACCGTAAGTATGAATGCAACCAAACCCAAAAAAAATGGGGCGAATCCAAAAATTTTTTTTAAAGACAAAACCCCAGAACGCACAAAATTAAAAAAACAGCGCAATGCTTGTCATTTGACAGTACAGCAAAACCCAAATCTAAACTACACACAACTGAGACCTCTGGTGGTAGTTTCGTATCCAGAGCTTGCTTACTACCCTCCACCCCCAACCAAACCCCCCCAAAACACTTTGGACCTCAGTGTGTCTGGCGTGGCCGGACGAAGTGAGGGACTCTCGTCGAAAATTCGCCAGAACGGGGAAAAAACAGTGCTTTGGAATTAGTTTAAAAAAAAACTCAATAAAATATTATTATTATTATTATTATTATTATTTTTATTATTTTATTATTATTATTATTATTATTTATTATTATTATTATTATTATTATTATTTTTATTATTATTATTATTATTATTATTTTTATTATTAGGGACGGCCCCAAATGATCCAAACCAAGTGATCCAAATAAAATTTAAAAAAATAAAATTCCCCAAAATGGGGCCAAAACCCAAATGATCCAAATGCACCGAAAACCCGGTTTGGATCACTTTTGGGGAAAAGGATCAGTTGGGATTTGGATCAGTTGGGGAATTTCGGTTTTATTAAAAAATAATAATAATAGTATTTTGCTTGACGCAGAGCCGTCCCAAATGATCCAAAACGCGGGCAGGGGGGCGGGGCGCGGCTGGGGCACTGGCGCGCTCAACGAGAAGTGCGGGGTTGAGGGAAAAGATGACATCTGAGTTTGTCCCCGAGGGGTTTGGGAAAGGGCGGTACATCATGTCGAACGAAAAAAAATTGAGGATTCCGAAAATCGAAACCCAAATCGAAAAATACAGTATTTCCCTTCCGTTTTACAATGTAACAAATGAAAAGTGTGGTTTTCCCGGAAATCGCTTTAGTAATGAGATGACATCTGAGTTTCGTCCTGAGGATTTGGAAGTGTCGGTACATCATGTCCCAACAAAAAAAAATATGAGGATTCCGAAAAACAAAAACCCCCCAAAACGCTGACTTCAGCATTTCCCCTTCGTTTTACAATGTACAAAAATTTAAAAAATGTGGGTTCCCTTTAAATCCATTAATAAAAAAATTTGATAATCCAAATCGTAAATTTAAATAGTTTAAACAACCATTCTCCCACTAGCGCTTGCCATCTACTACCATTTACCGTTAGAAGTTTTTGAAAAAATTAACCCTGCATTAAAAACCATGATGACTAACAAAAAAGTAAAAAAAACAACCAGGGTTTTTTGTTTTTCCTTCCATAACAAAGCCTCAATTTGAAATTTATGTCAAACCACAGTTTTTTCGACAAGTCCAAACACTTTTCTATCGGGGGCGCATTTTATTGAATTATCAGAAAGTTGTGTCTTGCGTTGATGGTTGAGCATTTAGTGTTTAGCGAACCCCCAAACCTTTAGTAATTTTTCTTGTTTTTAGGAGGTGGGATTATCCTCCCTAATAAAGTATGTACTACCAGGTTATAAACTATAACAAGGAAATTTCGGGAAACGCTTTTTCAGGGGGCGTTGTTGGATGAGGCGTAATTGTTTTTTAAAAACGAAAAAAACGTAAATTGCGATTTTCATAAAGAAATATTATTTCGATTTCGCTCAAATTTCCCCAAAAAATATTAATTCATAAAATTAAGTTCTGTGAAAAAAAAAATTTTTCCAATCGAATTAAGCATGTAGGGGCTATAAGTTAAAAATATTTAAAAATAAAAATAAAAACGTAACATTGCAATTATCATGAGAAAATAATTTTTCGATTCCCCAAATTTTACAGGAATATATCGGAATCGAAAAAGACTTTTTTCTGAACCTTAAATTTTTTGAAGAATTCAAAAAAAGAATTATTTTATGAAGAATTCATAAATTAAGGGTTTCCCTTTAAAAAAGTCTTACAATCGGATAAAACAATAGGTGGGTTATTTGCCCCAAAAAAGTTAAAAAAACGAAAAAAAAAAGTAAAACTGTGATTTCATAAGAAAAAATTTTTTTGATTTTGCTCAAATTTCACAAAAAAAAATATTAATTTTTTTTAAAAATAATGGTTTTTTGTGTGAAAAACATAACAAACGGATAAAGCAGGGAGGTGTTAACAGTCGAAGATTTTTTTTAATCGAAAAAAAAAAAGTAAAATTGCGATTTTTATGAGAAAAATTTTTTTGGGTGAGTTCAAAAAAAGTGGCAGTTCTAAGTTCAGAGATTTAGAAGGCCACAAAAAAATTTTATCTCAATTTGGGGTATCGGGTTTTGCCGGAATTGTGTTAACAAAACACACAATAAAATTTAAAAAAAAAGAAAAGAAAAAAAAAAAAACATTCCCCGGATTTTTTCCCGTTAGTGAAAAGGAAACTTCGCTTCGCTCGCACCCCATCCAAAAACTATAAACCTCATTTTGATGTTTTGCTCTGTTTTCCCAAAATAAAAAATTTTGAAAAAAAACGCGTTAATAATAAAATAGGAAAACGCTTAAATCCCCCCGCGTTGTTGATGAGCGTAATTGGTGCATTTCTGCCATGTTTTTATAGGGTTTTTTTTTGTTTTGTGACAAAATTATTACAAAATCGAATAATTTTTTTAAATTAAATTAAAATTAAAAAAAAAAAATTGACTTTATTTTTTAATTTTTTTTTTTTGAATCCTAATTTTAAAAAAAAAAAAAAAAAAAAAAAAAAAAATCGTAAAATTTCGATTTTTTATAAGAAAAAAATTATTCATTGCGCCAATTTTACAAGAATATAAAATTTATAAAATTTAGGGGGTTTTGGAAAGTTCTTACAATAGGTAAAACTGTTTAAAATCAAAGACTTGTTTAAAAAAAAAAAAAATGTAAAATTTCGATTTTCTGAGAAATAATTTTTCGATTTGGCTCAAATTTCACCCGAAAATCTTAATTCATAAAATAAAGGTTTTGTTGAAAAAATCATTAAAACGAATTTTAAACATGTAATGTTATAGTCGAAGAATTTTTTTAAAAAACGAAAAAAAAACGTAAAATTTCGTTTTTTATAAGAAATATTTTTTCCCGATTGGCTCAAAAAAAGTGGCAGTTCTAAGTTTAGAGATTTTTGAAGGCCTTCATAAAATTTCATCCCAAACGGAGTATCGGTTTAGCCGGGAAAACGTGTTTTAAAAACACACCCAAAAAAACAAAAAAAAAAAAAAAAAAAAAAAAAAAGAAAAAAAAAAAAAAAACATTCCGGATTTTTTTCTCCAGTGTAGTGAAATGGACTCTTCGCTTCGCTCGCTTCGCTCGCTACGCTCGCTACGCTCATCCAATAAATAAAATAAACCTCGAAACTGTAGCCGACGAGCTTCAGAAAAAGTCGGCTCATCTGTTGTAGTGGTACCTATTACACCAATCATCAATGTCTATGAACGCTTGATCTAAACGAGTGTACGTGCCCTACTGATATGAAAAGGTCAGAGTAAGGTTTCTGGGCAGTGTTTAATGTTTATACTCTTCCCTTTTAGGCTCATTAGCTAATCGCTTTTCGATTATATCGTTCGAGTATGCAGGTACATATGCTTTAATTTAGAAGAACCATTCCAAACACAAACATAGATTTAAAATCCTCATCAACAGCTTGTTCGACAAAACGACGAACGAAGAGTACATACTGGCATCGGCGGTAAATATTTTTTTCGCCTGTGTGTAAGTGAATATACTAGGAAAACGCTTAAGTCCCGCCGCGTTGTTGGATGAGCGTAATTGGTGCATTGAGCTGCCATGTGTTACGCGGATTTTCTGTTGTTCTGTGCAAAAATCATTACTTAGTCGAAGATTTTTTTTTAATTAAATAAAATTAAATAAAATAATTTTTTTTTTATTCATCGTAATTTTAAAAAAATAAAAAAATCGTAAAATTGCAATTTTCATAAGAAATAATTATTCGATTGCGCTCAAATTTAACACGAGTACATTAATTCATGAAATTAAGGTTCTGTGAAAAAATCATTACAATAGGATAAAGCATGTAGGTGTTATAAGTCAAAGAATTGTTTTAAAAAAGAAAAAACCCGTAAAATTTCGATTTTCATGAGAATAAATTTTTCGATTACGCTCAAATTTCACACGAATATCTTAATTCATAAAATTAAGGTTCTGTGAAAAAATCATTACAATCGGATAAAGCATGTAGGTGTTAGAGGTCGAAGAAATTTTTAAAATCAAAAAAATCGTAAAATTGCGTTTTTTATAAGAAAAAATTTCCCGATTGCGCTCAAAAACGTGGCAGTTCTAAGTTCAGAGATTTCGAAGACCTCCATAAAATTTCATCGCAATCGGAGTATCGGTTTAGCCGGAATCGTGTTAACAGACACAAAAAAATACAAAAAAAAAGAAAAAAAAACAAAACATTAAGGATTTTTTTCTCCAGTGTAGTGAAATGGAATCTTCGCTACGCTCGCTACGCTCATCCAATTAAGTGCGCGTATCAAGTCGTTTGTCGAAACAACGTAATTTCGTCATTAAACTTGATACTTGTTCTGAATAACACATGCATACATGCGGGTTTTTTATTTCAACCTTATTTGAAGCGAGTATGTCATACTTTACTACATGTCATTATCTCCCCTGCCCGCGCGTCATTAAATGTGTAGCGAGCGATAACACGACAGCTCGCAAGACATTTTGATATCCAGTGTTGGGTAAGATACTTAACTAGGAAAACGCTTAAGTCCCGCCGCGTTGTTGGATGAGCGTAATTTGTGCATTGAGCTGCTATTGTGTTATGTGGATTTTCTGTTGTTCTGTGAAAAAATTATTACTAAGTTTAAGATTTTTTTAAATTAAATTAAATTAAATAAAAAATAAACTTTATTTAAAAAAAATTAATCTTAATTAAAAAAAAAGAAAAAATCGAAAAAAAGCGATTTTTATAAGAAATAATTATTCGATTGCGCTCAAATTTCACACGAATATATAAATTCATAAAATTGGGGTTCTGTGAAAAAATTATAAAAATCGGAAAAAGCATGTAGGTGTTATAGTCAGGTTCACTATGTCGTAAAAACGACTTTCGTAGGATTTTTTTGGAGATTAGCAAAGTGCCATATTTTTGGAAAGCTTGAAACGTCAGGACTTCAAAAATCCATGTTTTCATTTGCTCAGATGTTCGTATGGCCGCCATTTTGGATAATCAAAATGGCCGCCCGAAAATATTAATTTAACTATATCTCGGCTTCCAAGTGACATAGAAAGTTCATATAAAATGCTCTTACTATGTTTTAACACCAAGAATATTAAAATCAAAGTTAAAATTTGTAAATATGCAGCACGGCTGCCATTTTTAATTTAAAACTATGGCTGACCCTAAAATACAAATTTCACTATAATTAAGCTTCCAATTGACATAGAGAGTTCATGTTAGTTGTTACTACAATGTATTTACACCAGCAATATATTATTAAATGTTTACATTTGCATAGATGCCTCTATGGTCGTTTTTTTGGACTTTAAAAATGGCCGACCAGAAATAAAACTTGCTTGATAGCTCGACATGTAATTGTCTAAGAACGTTGGTGAAAAAGGCTCTTCATTTGAGTTAATATCATAAATAACCATAAATCCCTACTAAAAATTGCTTACATGCCCATATCCGCCATGCGCCATTTTGGATTTTAAAATGACCACCGTCAAACGAGAATTTCATGATATCTCGGCTTCCAAGTGACATAGAAGGTAAATGTAAAATTCTTCTTCTATGTTATAACATTAGGAAGATGAAATTTATATTTAAATTTGCAGACAAGTCAATTGTGTTGCTATGGCCGCCATTTTGGATTTTAAAATGGCGTCCGATACTAGGAATAACGTGAATTTTAGCTTTTATTTGTTTTTGATAGATGATTTAACATGCAGTTTTTACATAAGAATAAATTAATTTATCTTTTCATTTGCACAAATCATTTAGGTTGGTGCTACATGATGTGAATAGGGCATAGAGAAATTGGATCGTTTACGAAGAGCAGACAGTGGCCCAATTACCGACTTGCAGCAACGTCTGTCCTATTGCTGTTGAAAGGGACATGTTGTACAAGTTCATCACAAATGCATGTGTACCACAAGAGTGTGTTCAGAATATCTTGAATGCTGATGAAACTGGTTAGAAACTTTATTAAAGCTACGTCCCTGAACGCATCAATGGAGATGTCAGCCTGTGGGCCCCAGTCAAAAAAAGAACAAGATGTACATGTCTGGAAGCAAAACAGCAATTGATAAAGCTTTGTAACTAGACAGTTGACCTGCGACTGCGATATACCAAAAATCTATATGATCACCTGATGGTTTTGAGCTGATCCAACAGAGATATATTGACCAAAAGAATGCTGTTGGTAACTTTGAGTTTAAATTAACTCCGAGAGCACTTTTTGCTCCAGATGGGTCAATGTTTCCACGTAATGACAAATCTAAGCTGATACAATATCTTCAGAAGTTGGCAAATACTGACGAAAGCAATGGGCAGACAGAAACTCCAGGAACCAGTGTGCAACGACCCTTTTCATCAACAAATCCGAGAATCACCGTTGTTGACGGAATGGTTCTTCTCCAGAAAATGACGGGAAAAGTAGGTATACTCAAAACAGTAAGATATCTTGCACAAAGTTTCAACGACAGGATTACGAATTTGATATCAACGAACTGATATTTTTCACTCCTGATACAGATATTTTGGTTCTGGCTCTCGCAAACTATGACAAGCTGTGCAAAAAACGCTACACTCGATGGTATCCGGTATGGTGGACATAGAACCAATCAGGAGAGCTTTAGGCACGGACAAAGCGCAAGCTTTATACGCGTTCACTGAAGCGGACAACGTTGGGAAGTTCTCAGGAATAGGTTACACCAAATGGTTTCAACTGTACTTGAACGCTGATGAAACCGTCCATGGAAGGTGATCTTCAGTAGGAGGTGAAAGACGAACTGGGAAACTTTGTTTGCTCAATGTACTGTCCGAAAAGTCTCTACATCAGAAGCATACCTGATCTAAGTTGGCATCTGTTCTGCAAACAACTCGCAGAATGAGAAAGCAACAAGTTACCACCTACATTTTTTGCACTCGAAGAACACATCAAGCGCGTGCAGATACAAAGCCAGGTATGGTGTCAAGCCACAGTCATGCAGCAACAGCTTATTGACCCCTCAAAATTCAGTAACTGTAAGGATACAGATGGAGATGCTGCCAGTTACTACAAAGGTTCTTCAGCACCACAGGCTATCATCGAGTTGGTCATATGCCAATGCAAAACCAACAGCTGCTCCACGCAAGATGTTCATGTAGAGAAAGAATAACTTATCATGTACAGAACTTTGATTGTGGGACACCGAATGCGAAAATGACGATGACGGCAGCATTGTTATTGCTGACAGTGACAGTGATGAAGATGAGGTCTAGTGTAATGAAGATAAAGAAGATAATAGCTTTGTTCGCCTGTCCACCACTAGTGCTACATTGTTTTACACGTGCACTGAGCAGTGTACGGCGGAAGTACTTCTTTTTAAAGGAAACAGTATGTCAGTGTAGCACGAGTGTTGCCCACAAAAAAACACACCTAACACTTTTAGTATAGTTTCCTCCTACACGACCAAAATAGCCAGTGTAATCTAGTGTAGCACTGGCAGCACTAGTGCTACACTGAAGGTACAGAAAAACGACCACATTCTAACTACACTGACTTACACTAACACAAAAAAACAGCCATTCGTCTACACTGACTTACACTAGTGTAAAGTGTTGGACAGGCGAACAAAGCTAATGTTTTCTCAATGCAAATAATTTCATAATTTCACATATACTTAAAATATAATTAATAGCTTTTAACTTCCGAAAAGTATGACTGTAAAAATACTGCGATCAGTACCTTACATTTCATTCTCCTTACTTTTGTGCTACAAATAAATTCAACTACCACTAAACTACTAAAAATTAACTACTACTACTACTACTACTACTACTACTACTACTACTACTACTACTACTACTACTACTACTACTATACTACTACTACTACTACTACTACTACTACTACTACTACTACTACTACTACTACTACTACTACTACTACCACTACTACTACTACTAACTACTACTACTACTACTACTACTAGTTTTTTATATTAATCCAATCATTTGTAAATTCCAGTAGTCCGACAAAATGAAATCATCACTTTAAATGAACTGTGCAAAATGTGTTAACTTCAAGATTCCTTTTCTTGATGTTGAAACATATGCTTGTTCTTTAAAATTTTGATGATAAAGGGAGGCCATTTTTAATTCAAAGTGCCAGCTTCAGAGTAATCTATGTAGATGCAGGCGTAGATTAATATATTCCAGATTTTAAAACGTACAAAGAGAGATTACGTTAGGTATTCTTACGTATCGGACGCCATTTTTAAATCCAAAATGGCGGCCATGGCAACACAATTGGCTTGTCATGCCAATTTAAATATAAATTTCATTTCCCTGATGTTATAACATAGAAGAAGAATTTTACATTAACCTTCTTTGTCACTTGGAAGCCGAGATATCATGAAATTCTCGTTTGACGGTGGTCATTTTAAAATCCAAAATGGCGCATGGCGGATATGGGCATGTAAGCAATTTTTAGTAGGGATTTATGGTTATTTATGATATTAACTCAAATGAAGAGCCTTTTTCACCAACGTTCTTAGACAATTACATGTCGAGCTATCAAGCAAGTTTTATTTCTGGTCGGCCATTTTTAAAGTCCAAAAAAACGACCATAGAGGCATCTATGCAAATGTAAACATTTAATAATATATTGCTGGTGTAAATACATTGTAGTAACAACTAACATGAACTCTCTATGTCAATTGGAAGCTTAATTATAGTGAAATTTGTATTTTAGGGTCAGCCATAGTTTAAATTCAAAATGGCAGCCGTGCTGCATATTTACAAATTTTAACTTTGATTTTAATATTTTTGGTGTTAAAACATAGTAAGAGCATTTTATATGAACTTTCTATGTCACTTGGAAGCCGAGATATAGTTAAATTAATATTTTCGGGCGGCCATTTTGATTATCCAAAATGGCGGCTATATGAACATCTGAGCAAATGTAAACATGGATTTTTGAATTCCTGACGTTTCAAGCTTTCCAAAAATATGGCACTTTGCTAATCTCCAAAAAAATCCCACGAAAATACATAGTGAACCTGACTATTATAAGCCGAAGAATATTTTTAAAAATCGAAAAAAATCGTAAAATTGCGATTTTCATGAGAAATAATTTTCCGATTGAGCTCAAAAACGTGGCAGTTCTAAGTTTAGAGATTTTGAAGGCTTCCATAAAATTTTATCGCAATTGGAGTAATGGTTTAGCCGGAATCGTGTGGAACAAACACACAAAAATACAAAGAAAAAGAAAAAGAAAAAAAACACTCCTGATTTTTTTTCTCCAGTGTAGTGAAATGGAATCTTCGCTTCGCTCGCTACGCTCATCCAATTGAAGTATCTAGGTGTAGGTAAAGATACTTTGGCTCAAATAGATCTTGATATGGGTAAAGATACATTTTTTTAAAATGTGTCTAGGTAAAGATACAAGATACTAGTAAAGTACCTGATAGATACATAGGTACTTTTTAAAAGAAATACTGATTACTAAATAAGTGAATATGATAAAATGACAAGCGATTTGAGAACATCTTGAAGGGAAAATAAGGTAGTGAAAATATTATTACTACGTAACGTTGCGTGCACTTTGATACTTCCTTGTGATTGTAAATCTAGACGGTTTAAATGTTTTCATTTTTTAAAACCATTTTTACAGAAGTCATTTTGTGCCCCATTTGGAAGAATATATTATTTCCCTAGTCTTAATATAACATTTTAGTTGCGAGATCAATATTATTGTTTGAATCATTATTCGCCCATCAATTTGGAGATCAATTTTGATTTAATTTAATTCAATGCCAACAATGTTTAAAACATGCTATCAGTTAGCCTGTTCTTAAAAGGGTAAAAATATTCCCTCCCTCTCCCCGCCCTCCGGAATGAATTCCCTAAATGACCAAAACGATGGTATATAAACGGTACTCAAGATTGTTTAAATTTAAGATTTATTCATTTATAAGAATTTATTTAGAAGACACTTCTAGGTCAGGAAGAGAATTTGGCCTAGATATCGTAAAAGGAGAGAAAAGAGAAAAAATCCATCTCGGAAACATCAGCTAGTATGTAGGGAAGTATTTTACTTCCCAAAACTAGAGGCGAGCTCTGGCCAGCGACATGAAAAACTTCCCTCATATCCTCTAGGCTAGAGTGGAGTGGATGATCTAACGGTTGTGACCAAATAAACCAAATCTAGAATTTTAATAACAATGTGCATATTAAAATGTAATTAATTTGGTTGAAAGTATCTTGTATCTGAATTTGCTGAAGATACACAAAAAATAGTATCTAGATACAGGTACAGATACAATTTATTTTATTTATATCTAGGTATAGGTAAAGGGTCACACAATGACCTAGATACAGTATCTAGATACATGTATCTAGGTACTCCCAAAACTGTTGATCTATCTACCGGCCGAGGCCGAGTCGAACGCTGTCTATTTCATTACTTACACATTTAACAATTACTATAGGGTAATTATGATTAATTTCGGCACAGAATTTGTTGTAAATAGAGTCTACTATACTTACTTATATTTACTTACTTATACTTACTAAACTTAAACAAACCGCTGTATTAATATTGCAGAATTTCCACTCTCAACCACCTATTTTAAGCGAATCGGAAGAAAAAAATCAGTATTATAAAAACAGCAGCAAAACTTTTAAAACAAGAAATAAAATCAACTCGTTTTTAATCATGTGAATCATACCCATCAACAGATGATGACAGGATTATGACGATGTCGATGTGGAGTAAGAGTCAAAATAATAATTAAGTGTGTTGGTTATACTAGGCCGCTTCGCGAACGCTTTTTTAGTCACGTTGATGGATGAGCTTTTTTGTAGTCTTTAGTATGCGCGGCATAGGATCTCTTTACTTTTTCAAGTCCATTGCATAATAATTTTTGTTAAATTAGGGTAATTCTTATAAATTAGTATTAATTGCTAAGGTTATGCCAATTAATTGAATGTAAAATATCTGAGGAACGTAGATTTGCTTTTTGACCGCATTGTAGGTGATTGTTGTCAAGTTTGTATAGTTGGATGAGCGTAGCGAGCGAAGCAAAAACTTCAATTTCACTGACCCCTCAAAAAATTTAGCTCCAATGTTTTTGTTTTTTTTGTTTGTTTTTCTGTCTGTTCGCACGATTCCGGGCAAACGGCATATGCGATCTTGATGAAATTTTGAGGGGACCTTCGAAATCTCATAACTTAGACGTGCCACGTTTTTGGGTACAATCGAAGAAATATTTCTCATGAATATCGTACTTTAACGATTTTTTTCGATTTTTAGTGCGATATTTTCGTGACATTTGGGCCGATTCTGACCAAACGGGTGGGGCTAGAACGTTCATATTTTACATGGACATTAAGGTTATAGTTACGTATTGCTTTTTGAAAGAAAAAAATGAAAACATTATCCAGAAACTATAAATAAAGGTTTTAAATTAAGTTTTTTGAGGTATTTTAAAAACAATTAACAAGTAACAATAGAAACTTGACAACAATCACCTACAATGCGTTCAAAATGCACTTGATAAGTAAGAGATCCCACGCAAACTAAAACTTACAAAACAGCTTATCCAACAACGCGGCGGGACTTAAGCGTTTTCCTAGTTACTTTAATTGAATGAGCGAAGCGAAGACTTCAATTTCACCGACCACCAAAAAAATTAGATCGGGTGTTTTTTGTTTGTTTTTCTGTTTATATTTCTGTCTGTTTGTTCGCGCTCTACCGGTCAAACGGCATATGCAATCTGGATAAAAAATTGGAGGGTACCTTCGAAATTCTCTGAACTTAGACTTGCTACGTTTTTGAGTACAATCAAATAAATATTTCTCATGAATATCGTAGTTTTACGATTTTTTCGATTTTTAGTGCAATATTTTCGTGACATTTGGGCCGATTCTGACCAAAACGGGTGGGGCTACAACGTTCATATTTCACATGGACATTAAGGTTATGGTGATGTTTTGCTTTTCAAAAGAAAAAGTTAAAAAAAAGTTAGCCAGAATCCATAGAATAAAGGTTTTAATATGAGTTTTTTTTAGGTTTATAATGACAATTTACAAGTAACAATAGAAACTTGACAACAATCACCAACAATGCGTTCAAAGGCACTTGTAGAGGAAAAGTGGTCCTACGCAAACTAAAAACTTACAAAAAAGCTCACCCATCAACGCGACGGGACTTTAGCGTTTTCCTAGTTATTGGATGAGCATAGCGAAAAATTCGATTTCACTTACGTTTTTATTTCCATATACGTTACCCCAAGAAAGATAGCTCGGGTGTTTTGTTTTTTGTTAGTTGTATTGCCTGTTTGTTCGCTCTCTACCGGGCAAACGGCACATGCGATCTTTAAGAAAATTGGAGGGAACCTTTGAAATCTCTGAACTTAGACTTGCCACGTTCTTTGGTACAATCGACCAAATATTTCTTATGAATATCGTACTTTTACGATTTTTTTCGATTTTTACGGCTGCTCCGATCTTGATAAAACTTTATGGGAACGTTTAAAATTACTAAAAATATACATGTTATGATTTAAGAGACATGTGAAGAAATTTTTTAATAGAAATCGTACTTTTACGATTTTTCCTATTTTTAATGCAATATTTTCGTGATATTTGGGCCGATTCTAACCAAACGGGTGGGGCTACAACATTAATATTTTACATGGACATAAGGGAATGTTGAGGTAGTACCTTTTGAAAGAAAAAGTTAAAAATTTAGCCAGAATCCATAGAAAAAGGTTTTAATGTGAGTTTTTTGAGGTTGCTTAGCTAATGAATTTGGTTCATTACGAGAACTCAAAAAAGTCAATGGCTAACCAATTTTGTTATGATTTTGAGTTTAAAATTTTTACTTTTACCACGACAATTGTTGGCTTGGCGCTCGTCAACAGGCGAAATGATCTTATTTATTTTCAATGTGAAATTAGGGAGAAAGAATGAAAAGCTTGGCTCAACTTCTATATCTCACAGCATTCAAAGCCAAACACTTTTGAAGGAGAGCTTGACTGCCGTTGTTTACAAATTTTTAATTTGTTGGGGATATATTATACGTTACATTACATGCCTCATTGGCAATAAATTTTTGCCTGTATGACTTCAAACTAATCATTTACAGATTTTCCAGTATCATAATAGAATCACGTAATTCTAGGAGTAAGACGCCCCTACCCCACTCCCCGCCGCCAACTCCGAACTGTGGCAGCAATTTGGACCTTGGGTCAGCTGTTTCAAATCTGTATTGAGGAATAAAATCATATGTGCAGATTTGTTTGTGTGTGTAAACTGTGTCTATTGTAGTGAGTGATGACTCATATTCATTTGTGTGCACGTTATGCTTGTGTACATAACATGTAAATTTAAGACACAAGCTCGTTTCCGCATACAACATTTCAAGGAATGCCAATGGCTGGGAAAGAACATAAACTTGCATCGACTTTCGAACATGCAAATATAACGCGCTATTGTTATTTAACACATCTAAATACGTTCTCATAATCCTTATTCCTTTGTTAGTCCTTATACATTACAATCTTCTAAAAATACTAAAATAAATTCATATTTATAAGATAATCACAATAATGAAAAGTATATTACAAAATAAATGAGCTAAATCGGCATGACATAATTTACAATTGGAATAAAACAAGTATTACCAAACCAATAATTTGTCTCTGGTGAACAACGTAAGTTTGCATTTTCACGTTCAGTTTTCACTTTACCAATCCGTCTATAGGTTTGAAACAGCTTTCATTTCATGCTGTCCTCTGCCAGTCTTTTTACTACTCCATAATAAACATGCATACATTGACTATCCAGGATTATCTGTAGCATGTAAGTACCAAATTAAATTAAAACAATAGTAATGTTAAAAAAAATGCCATTGGTATTTTCTCTATTTGAAAAGGTAATACACTAACGGGAATGAACAAGTTTACCGGTTCGAACCGAGTACGTATAACGCACGTGTAGTGTGGGATTTGTGTGGTGTGTGGGCAAATCATTTGAGTACGTGTGTTTCCCGTGTGGGCAACGTACGTCGAGTCGAGCTTCGATTTGTGTTAGTCGTACATACCTCACCCGCACCGCGCCCATACCGTCAAAACTGTATGTATTTTAATATTTTGCGAGTGTCGTTTATGCGAGAAACATGCTAATAATTATTTTAATGTAGACAAGTCCTGCTGAATATAAAAAATGCTTTTATGCCTAATAGTTTACAACTACTTAGTTCCTTATTTTAGCATTATACTTGTGAACATATTATGTAAGTGTAACATGGACTACAAAGTAAAATCAGTTATTATTAATGGTCCAATCTCATATATTTTCTTAAAAACTTCGAATTTGAATTTTATTAGCTAAAACTAAATTAATTTTCAATACAAAGAAAAACATCACGACGAAAATAAAAATATAATTTAACAATAATTATTGCTTGTCGATATGGTAAACATAAATGCCATTGTGGCTTTGCACACCATATTTAATACTTATGTTGGAATATAAATGATTGGATGGATGCACAAATACGTCATTAAACATCAAAGTCTACTGCTAGCATTATTATTGTTATATGTTTTCCAACACTTTTATATAACGTTCTTAGTTACTGGAGATTAATAACCTATTTGTGTATTTGAGAACGTATATTAGGATTGGCAAACACGAGCGCGCCTCGTCCAACATTAGGCTAGTTTAACTCCTGTCATTTATCAGTTCACCGTGGCCGAACGGTCTAGTGGCTGGCTTTCAGATTCCAGGTTGAAGAAGCGAGGCATGGACGAGGTTCGAATACACAAGATGGAGTAAAATTTGTTACCTAATGTAAGTTTCAAAAACGATTAACATGATAAAATAAGCATGAACTGCCACTGAACTTGCAGTAATGAATTCATTACTAATATTTTTTCGTAACATTATTTATTGGCATAGCTGCTTCCTATGATACTTTTTGGATGAGCGAAACGAGCGTAGCGAGCGAAGCGAAGATTTCATTTCACTACACTGGAGAAAAAAATCCGGAATGTTTATCTTTTTTTTTCTTTTTTTTTCTGTATGTATTTTTGTGTGTTTGTTAACACGATTCCGGCTAAACCGATACTCCAATTACAATGAAATTTTATGGAGGCCTTCGAAATCTCTGAACTTAGAACTGACACGTTTTTGAGCGCAATCGGAAAATTATTTCTCATTAGAATTGCAACTTTACGATTTTTTTCGAATTTTAAAAAAATTCTTCAGCTTATAACACCTACATGCTTCTTCCGATTTTAATGATTTTTTCACATAACCTTAATTTTATGAATCTAGGTATTCGTGTAAAATTTGAGCGCAATCAAAAAACTTTTTCTTATGAAAATCAAAATTTTACGTTTTTTTTCTTTTTTAAAACAATTCTTTGACTTATTACACCTTCATGCTTTATCCTATTGTAATGATTTTTTCACAGAACCTTAATTTTATGAATAATTAATATATTCGTGTGAAATTTGTGCGCAATCGAATAACTAGGAAAACGCTAAAGTCCCGCCGCGTTGATGGATGAGCTTTTTGAAGGTTTGAATTTGCGTGGGATATCTTTACTTTTGCAAGTGCTTTGTTTTGCTTTACGCATTGTAGGTGATTGTTGTCAAGTTTCTATTGTTTCTTGTCAATTGGTATTATTTACCGTAAAAACTTATATTAAAAGCTTTCTTTCTATGGATTCTGGCTAACTTTTTCAACTTTTTATTTCAAAAGATACTTCATCACCATAACCTTAATGTCCATGTATAATATGAACGTTGTAGCCCAACCCGTTTGGTCAGAATCGGCCCAAATGGCACGAAAATATCGCACAAAAAATAAAAAAACTTATATTAAAAGCTTTATTTCTATGGATTCTGGCTAACTTTTTCAACTTTTTATTTCAAAAGATACTACATCACCATTACCTTAATGTACATGTGAAATATGAACGTTGTAGCCCCACCCGTTTGGTCAGAATCGGCCCAAATGTCACGAAAATATCGCACTAAAAATCGAAAAAAATCGTAAAAGTACGATATTCATGAGAAATATTTCTTCGATTGTACCCAAAAACGTAGCAAGTCTAAGTTCAGAGATTTCGAAGGTCCTGTAAAATTTTCATCAAGATCGCATATGCCGTTTGCCCGGTAGAGAGCGAACAAACAGACAAAAATACAAAAAAAAAAAAAAAAAAAAAAAAAAAAAAAAAAAAAAAAAAAAAAAACACCCGAGCTAAATTTTTTGGGGGTCAGTGAAATTGAAGTCTTCGCTCCACTCGCTTCGCTCGCTACGCTCATCCAATTATTTCTTGTGAAAATTTCAATATTACGACTTTTTACTTTTTTCACTCATTCAGACCAAAATTAAATTGGCACGAATTAGGATATTTTAAGCTAAAAATTAACATTTCGTGATTTTTTCTGATATTTTTAGTATTTTTTTATATTTTTCATTGTAATATTTAAGGAATTATGGGAAATTTTGGATTACGAATAAAAGCAACGTTTGATGTTCAAATGTAAATTTGAAGTGCATTTCTAAAACTTGATTTTTTCGGAATTTTTGGCATATTTTGGATTTTCTGTATCTCAAATACTGGCAAAACTAGTTATATTTTAAATTTCCGGGAAAAAACCAAAAACACTTTTTTTGCCCGTTTTTACACATTTCAATTTTCAATCTTCTCTCAAAACGGTACTATTCGTCCTATCGCAATGCGGTAAAAAAAAATGTGAATTTGAATTCCCCAATTCTTTTGAATTTTTTGTTGGCCAACTTGAAAAAACTTTAAGTCTAATTTAAAAAAATCTAAATTGTTATGTCCATTATAATGGACACGTGGTCTGAATGAGTTAAAATTACGATTAATAATAAAAAAATTCAAAAAATTAGTAGATTTTTTTATTCAATTTAATTTAATTTTTTTAAAAATCTTCAACTTAGTAATGATTTTTTCACAGAACAACAGAAAATCCGCATAACACATGGCAGCTCAATGCACCATTTACGCTCATCCAACAACGCGGCGGGACTTAAGCGTTTTCCTAGTATTGATCGAACCGAATTGAAACCCGAACTGAAATAACTCTCCCGAATCGAAAACCGAACAGGAATAAAAATAATTTCTTTTCGATCCCCTGTGTCAAACACCTCTTTAATAGGAGGTTCGTGGTACACACATTGAAAATATGATTTTCTTTTCATATTTTATTTCTTAGAAAATAACAAAATAACGCACAGTTACAATATGCCTATTACCATTTTCTACTATTTTACATTTTTCATTTTACATTTTTACCATTTTCTACTTTTTACATTAGTATTCGGTTCTAGGGCTTGGCGTAGGCTATGTTGATACATATTATTATGGATGGGTCTAGGGCCTAGAGCTACACAATGGCCTTGGACCCACAGTTAATTTGATGCCATCCCTCTATATCTAGTTCTCATATTGGGATATATGCTTTGTGATGAATGCGATAGGATATGGCATAATATGTCATTTGTCAACATGTTTAAGTTAGCCTGGGAGTAATGATTGGCCGATCACTTAAACAATACTCATTACAATACAACACAAATGTTCACTTTACTTACAGTTACCAGTAAACTTTTTAGTATGGCTTTTATATAAGGCAAACACATTTTCTCGTTGGTAAACTTTGTATACTATTTTGCTTTGTCAGAACAATAGGTGACTGGTTAGACATTAAGTTGTTACCACCCACTTTCAAATGCGACTACTTTTGAACGGAAACAGCACAAACGATACGGTTTGCGGCACAAATCAGCACAAATGTAGCACTAATTGCGTGCATAGTTTCAAGTCGATCAGAAGAATGGGTGATTAGGCAGTAAATTGTAACTTGTTACCACCCACTTTCAAATGCCTGTAACTTTTAACGGTAACAGCACAAACGATGCGGGTTTGTGGCACAAACCAGCACAAACGTAGCACTAACGAATGCAATTGGTTCCATCGTTTGTGCTGTAATGGGTGGTTACAACTTAATGGACCTATCAATATATTATTATGAAATTGCTATCGAATGTAAAAGATTTTGTGTGCATCTAGATTGCAGTGCGTTGAACTATAGCATTTTGATTTTAAATATTTAGCACAATTGTATTTTTAAGCATAACATTTTCTAGCAGTTTAGTTAGATCTATTTTGAGTCACCTTCAGATAGAGTATGCTGGTTAAACTTATAAGAATGAGCATGGACAAAAATTGGATTAGATAAATGGTATAGCACAGGTCCAGTGCAGCGCTTTCAAACGTAACTTGTAGGCATAGCAGTAAACACTTTTGTAACATTCACTCACAAATTATGATTTCATGGAGATACATTCAAGCTTATACTTGCAGTAGATAAGAAAACAATGATTTTTTTATATGCTACGTCAATTCGGTTTTTTAAAAGAAATTCAAATTTGATGCGTTTAGAACACATTTCTGGGTGTGTTCTGTGTAGACCGCGTACATAATTATTAAGCGAGCGAAGCGAGCGTTTCCATTTGACTCTCCCGGAAAAAGTAGTCACTGTTTTTTTGTTTTTTTTTGTGTTTTTTTTGTTTTTTTTTTGTTTGTTTGTATGTCTCGCCATAACGTTCGAACGGAGGCTCGGATCGAGTTGAAATTTTGACCATCCGCAAGCTTCGTTCCCGATTGAATGCCATTAGTTTTGTGGCAAAATCGTTCAAAAAGTTAAAAAGTTACATTAAAGTAAATCGAAAGTTTTTTTTCAAACTAAACGGCGACAAAATCTGAGGTGGCCAAATCATTTAGAATGTCCGTCCGGTCACGAATATGTTAATTTTATTTTGATCCGATAAGTAGTGTAGATGGTAATTATTATAACAAAAGTAACGTTACCATGGCAACGTAAAGTCGCACGAGAATTTTGGGCACTATGCACTGCCACCTAGAAGTAATCAAAATACTATCGATGAAGCAGTGTATTATTTGTTACCAAAGAGTTTAAATAGTTGTCCCAAGGAAATGATGTCAAGGTCCTCTAGATGGCGGTGGATTTTATCCACAAAGTAAAACCCAAATACCTTGGCCTTGGCAATAATAAATTATATTGGAAACATGGCGCCGTGGACAGTGAACGTCGCAAATTTTAAAATTTAAAAATGTGCAATGTGGGTCTAGCTATAGCACGTGCTCGCTTATCAACGCGTCCAACTGAGCGTTTCCTAGTTAGTTTAATAATGAAGATAAAGCCAACATTTAATGTTTCGTTGAGATTGCACCCCACTTTTTCAAAAACTGTTAGTGCAACAAAACAAATTGTAATACTGGAGTATTTTCAATAATAGTCGTAAATCCATTAAAATAAAAATATTATTCAAAATAACGAAATTTAAACTTAGTTGATCGTCTTCCAAGTTAGTGTAACCTTGTCTGCCTTCTTCTACTGGTATCAGGATAAATGGGGTCTGGTTGTAAAGTTCTTGTGACTGGTCCATTTGCGATCATTCGGTAACAAGATGAATATTATTTGTATTTGTTTTGAAGGTTATGTTTTTTATTACTGAAAATCTGTTTTATTTATTTAGCGTCTATCCCTTATAAAAACTTATTTACATAAATGCAGACAACAATGATCTATAGTTGAGTCAAATTTGAAATAGTAATAAATATGTGCATAAAATAAAGTTAATAAAGTAAAGTAAAATTCCATATGCCTTAAATAAGGCTTCACTATAATTTTGTACTAACATCCTTTTGTGGAAAAAATCAATAAATCAATAAATAAATTAAATGAAATGAAATGAAATTAAACAACAACAATGTACAGCTAGACAACAATTTTGATAACACTTATTCAAATTGGACATTAACAATATAAAGTTAAATTATTTAATGAACCAATTAATATAAAATAAGGAAACAATAATGTGATTTATTAGCAAATCAAAAAACCACGAATCACGAATCGTCTGCATTCTTGTGTTCAAATCTTCATAACCCTTTAGAACAAAAATTTAAACTCAATTAAAAAGTTATTATGTGCGTGGTCTACAACCGGACAAGTGTTATATAATATAATAGTGATGTATAGCAATTGTCGTACAGATTTACCCGTACTCGGTTCGAACTCAGAACTTCATAGATCATACTAACTTATTCATAACTTATTCATACATCATAATGACCGATAAAATAAACTAGTAATGGTATATTATAATTTCATATGTTTAAATACGATAAAATAAATAAATAAAATAAAATAAATCGTATTTAGTCTACCCACTCATTGTATAAAGACTACTATAACCAGCACCTGATTAGTTTTGTAAACATAAAAAGGTAATTGTTATTATTATTATTCTAATTCTTATTCTTATTCTTATTCTTATTATTATTATATTGGATGTATTTCATACAAACTCGGTCAAAACCGGAGCTAACATGTTGTACGGACTTACGTCAAGTACTTCCATGTGTATCTATATTACATACCTACATTATTACTTTGTCTTAACTCTAACTAAAATAAGTCAGTTTATAAAATTGTAGATGATGTTTTCTTTCTGCTGTGTACGGGTCGTGGCCGATTTCTCGTCGCCATCCTAGCATTTTGGCTCTTCGGACCTATGGGAAACCCACGAAAACCATGTCAGTTGGAGGAAGCTGTCTCGGAATCTTCGAATGTATCATTCTTAGTTTAGAAATTTACGAACTATTCTACACGTGTTGATTATGAACTGCTTTTGAGTCTCGATGGTAAACATTGGGTGGAAGATCGAGTTTGTTTAATGCTTCATGTAGCTTTCTTCGTATGAATGCCATTAGCCGATATCACGTATGGGATTGTATTTATTACCTTTTTCATGGGGTCCCCAACATCTCTTGATTCTCATTGCAAGTTTCACTATACTTGTCAATTTTTTTTCTTCCATGTCGTCTCGACGTTATGGAACCATTGGGACGAGCACGTCAATAAGGGTATTTTTCATGTTTCTTCTGTCAATTATAATATATCCGGTCTGTTGTGATGTTAGTTTGGTCTGTTAGAACTGTGCCGGTCGTAATATAATTTGAAATGCTTTGCTATCTAGTACTTTCTCCGGTTTGTATTTGTAGTAAGGTGTTGTATCAATGAGGTTGTACTGATTGCTAGTTTTTGGTGATACTGTTAGCTACTTGGTTATGTCTGTAGAGGTAATCGTTTGACCATAGTGACTGGCACCTTCGGATATGATGTGTTCGATTGTTTCAACCCTTAACTACATTTTCTACATTGATCGTTTCTGTGCGCATCTTGTCTAATGGTATTTTTTTTGATAATTTTTCGTGTGCATATCACTCTGTCTTGAATAACCATCATAAAACCTTCTGTTTCTCCCAATAGTTTCCCCGTTTTGTTTAAACCACCTATTTGATGCTTTAATATCTACGTGACCTTTATTAGTTCATCATAATGTCTCTTGTGTAGGGTCTTTTCTGAGAGACGTAACTCTTTTTGAAAGCGTCCAGTTTAATGAGTTTCCCTTGTAGATTGACATTTCGTTTGCTAGATTGAGTGGAGTTAATGATTTGGTCAGCTAGCACCACAGCCTATGCAGTGTTGATTGTTTTCATTGTTGCTCCTTTGTCAAAAAAATTTTTTCTAAATGTCTAGTTGTTTATAATTAATTGTTCAGATCAATTTAGGCTCGTCCTCCCTTGTTCTCTTAGGAATTGTCAATCGTCTCTGATGCTGATTTAGGATGATGCATTCCTGTGTTTATAAGTGTAGTACGAGTTTATATTTCCAGCGGCGTGATGTCTGTCTGTGTCCATTCAATGATTCCGAATGAATATGTCGAGTACTGGTATAGCAGAGTATTTTATTGCTGTGTCTTGCTTTTAATACCGTTTAGTTTTGCGTCTTTGAGGATAGATTTTAGTCGCTTCTTGTATGTATCTATCAATTTTTTCTTTCATGACTTTAATGTTCATTCTGGCAGCTTGTGAGAATCCTAATATTTTTTATACCTTCGTTTATCATCCATATACTCCAATCCTATTTCCATCTCTAGCTGAACCTTCTGCTGCGTAACCTTAACCCTTTTCGATATGTAGCGTCTACACTGTCTTACTCTAAACTCCATGCGATATCTGACTAAATTAAATGAAGTAGTGATTAAACTGTTTATTGAACAGAAATTTGATGCATATAACTTTTAGATGCATCACATGAAGAATAGGTGAGAAATTGTGTGACAATACCATATTATTGTCTTTAATTTTAAATCCGTATGTTTGATTCGTTAAGCCATAGGTATGGCGACAGTGGGTTTAATGACAGACGAAAACCATAATGCGCTAAATGAGTCACCTGGTAAAAGCCACGTTTAATTTGGATTGGATCTGTAGTTATCTGCTGGTTTTATATTTAGTTTTATGGTTGTTTCTCCATGTCTTCATTACTGTCTTCAAAAGTTACAATTACTGGGTTGATATTTATATATTTGTAAATCTGAATAAGCCAATGTGTGTGGTGTTGAGTCATAAGCTTTTCTTGTAGTCAGTATTTACGTGAATATTTCCTTTTCTTATTCTGTGCCTAGGTTCATTCAGTAGAGTCGATAATGAGTTTTCTTTACATCCCTGCGAGTTCTTACCGCTCCTTTTTGTCCTCGGCCATGATATTGTATTCTTCTAAAAAAAAAAAAAAAAAGCTTATATACTTTTATTTGTTATGCATGAAGTCAATATTTTTATATGATAGTTTTGGGTTGGTAACATGTAAATTGTTCGATATTTACTTGGGTTCTTCGTGTCGTTATCTTTTCGTTTGAGAAAGGTTTCCTTCCTTCAGTAAAGATTCGGGTATTTTCTTTAAACTCCATTTATAAACCTCGTTGAGACATTTTCTAATTTGATTGTGAGTCGTATGAATTCTTATACCAAAAATTTTTGAATATATCCATTACCTGGTGCTTTCCAGCTATGGTAGCAACTGATTGTCGACTTTACTTCATCAACGTTATACCTTCGAACCTCATCTGCATTCACTCGCTCCATCCTAGCTCTATTCGTCTTGAATCCATTGTGCATCCTGTTGTGTGCTACCGGGTGTTACCCCATAGTTCCTGCCCAAGAACTCTTCTATCTACGTCTTAGTTGGTGCTCCATTTCCTGTTATTTCTTCGGTTAATAGATAGTTTTTGTAAAACTGTTTTTTCCTTTTCTTTGACATTCGTTTTTGTTCTTTTCCTAATGCTACATTCTCTATATTCTTTTTTAATCTCTTTGCAAGAGCACTTACCTTTTGTTTAAGTGTATCCAAATATTCGTGAATGCATTTGTTTCAGTGTTTCATGTCTTTGTATGAACCTTGATTCTTTCAATATATTTTGGCAGTAGAGTACCCCATTTTTAGTCGATTACCATTCGCATTGTTCAATCTACGATATCTTTCCTAAACTCATCGATTTCTCGCATTAGTTCGCTGTTCCCATTTCGGATTTTCTTCCTTCTCGGTTGTTTTTGTCTTTGAAGAGGTAGCCAGATTTTACGCTTTAAGCCAAGTATCTAATCACTGCTACAGCTGCACAGTAAAAAATTGCCGCATGAACGTCTGCAACATGATGTTTCGTCTTGTGTTTATGCTGATAAAATATGTGTGTTTCATTATGTGTCTCGTAACCGCTGTCTTCATTCCTTGGATGCTGGTTTAGGTATGTATGGTCTTTTTGTTTGGTTCTCGTGCGCAACTCTGACCTGGCTGTTGCAAATGCTAAAGCTAGATGTTCTTTAGATGGAAATGTCAGGTGTTTTTTTCTAATGTCGTTTTATTCATATCTACCTCTTGTGTGTTGATCGATCTAGTCGTTCTGGGTGTCCTGATCTTCTTGAATGGTTTTGGCATTTTCTAGTGGTTCTGGGACGTTCTGGTAGGGTCTGGTGTTTCTGGTCATGGTCCGGACGTTCCTGGTAGGTCCTGGACTTCTGGTATGTCTGGGACGTTTCTGGTTGGTCTGGAGTTCTGGTATAACTGGTAGATTCTGGAAGTTGTAAGCAGTATGTCATACCGTAATTCTGAAGTTCTAGTAGTTCTGGTAATGCACTGGTCTTCCTTCTTCGCTGTCCTCTGTCGCGTGTAGCGCGTTATCCCTCTTGATGGTGCTTGTAGGTTCTCCTTTCACTTCGCGTCTATTCTAGTTAATATGTTTATAGGTAACATTTTTATTTTAACTATAATTCTTCTTTGTCGGCTATTCTCTGGCACTTTACATTCGAACAATGGATTATTCACGTATAAACCTCTATGAGCTCTTGTCGGTAACCTATTAAAACGTCTCTAATAACGTTTACCCTATAAAAGCTTACAGCATCACACCATGTTCCATATCTTCTGTTTTTCCATTTGATTCGCTGCTCATTTTTTCAGTTTTTTGGGGGTCTGAAGTGAATCACCGCAGAAACAGTCCGCTGTCTGTTTCCGTACTTTCGCTTGTCCTAGATAATTATTCTACTATCTGTTCAAAGTCCATATTATTTGTTTATTGTTTATAAAGTCAATGCACTTAAAAGAATTATAACCTTTTCTCATTTGATTCATCAATTTTCAGGGCGGTGATGGGTCTTCGTTCTCACCTCCTTGCCTTTTCGTTTGATAAATCTTTTCTTATTTGACCGATTAAGAAGGACTTCATCTCTCGATTTCCTGGAAAAAATAATTCGGTGCTTACGTAAATGCTAAATATTATACTATTTTAGATATATTACCTTGCTGAAGTTACAATTATGCCTCTACAATGAATATATTCCCTACCACTCACTGTCAAAAATTTAACAAAATTCAACTGTTTTCAATGTTATTTACACCTAGGTCTCGACAACGATATAAACTCACCAAATAATGGTATAAATACTAAAACTAATATTCCCTTCAATGTCACTTGTAGCACGTCACTAGTAGACAGTGTGTCAAAATTTGAGATGGAATGCGTGTATTATCAGGCGGCAATAGACATTTAACCTGCAACTTATCTCTAACTTGACTTTCTTGTAACCCCAACGGTTATTATTATTATTGATTATTATTAGTATTATTATTATTATTATTTTATTATTATTATTATTATTATTATTAGTTATTATTATTATTTATTATTGTTATTATCATTATTTTTTTTATTATTAATTATATATTATTATTATTATTATTATTTTATTTTCCACCAATAGGCTTAGTAGGAAGGTTGGCATAAAGGGCAGTATTCCCCAAGCACAAGGTGTCTGGCCAGCCTCTACACAACAACTGTGATAATACATAAGCACTTATAAAACATAGAGCTATAGAGACATAAAAAGAGGACAAACATAGAATAACAATAACAATAACCAATTCAATGAATTCATAATCAAAAAATCAATAATAATGTAGAAGACTTAACAACTCCTCGTTAAAAGCATACATGGCAAGGACCTTGTGTTTCTTCGGACTAGGGATTAAGTTCCAATTTTGGCAATTCGACATAGAACCCACTTATGTACGGGCGCTGGTTCGGGCAAATGTGGTGGCGTGATGACTGGCCTGGTGACCGTCTTGATCGCGAAGATTCCCAAGACACCGATGTAATGGTCAAGGTCTACACATCCATCAACATCTTTTGAAGAACAAAACGTCCACTTGGTTCATGAGTTGTTCAATGTGGACAAGACGACATTGACCATGACGTGTTGAGGCACTTGGTGTCTTTGTACACCTAATATTCTGGTGGCACGATTTTGAATTCTTTCCAACTTGGCTCATGTGTCCTTTGTTGTTGGATGCCAACGCTGTAGGACCGAGAGTGATAATTGGCCTAACCAGCGCTAAGTATGCGTTGCGAAGGGTTTCTTGGCTTGCACCCTTTAGAGAGCGCGATACAACTCCTAAAGTTTTAGACGCTCTGTTACGCCACATACTCACAATGTTGATTCCACCCGCAGATCACAAGTAAACAATTCCAAGTAGTTTGACAATTTGTAAAACACGGTATTATATCTCTATTATATGCAAAACACTATGTTTATGTGGTCGTTCTTGACCACGTGATTCGAAGTAACTGTGACTTGCTAAACATTAATTGACATTTGTTGTTTTGACACCAACTTGGGATATTGTTTAGGTCATTTTGTAGAGCCCTTTGCATCTTCTGAAGTAGATATTTGCTGTACAGAGTTGTATTCGTCAGCATTTGAGAAATACTTGCCGTTACAACATCAGGTAGGTCCTTCATAAAGATTGTTAAAAACAAAGACCACGTACTGTCCCTGCGGAACTCCAGAAGTAACGTCAATTAATGATGATGAGGCTCCATCATGCACTACACGCTGGATCTGCCTTTAAAATGATTTAATCAATAAGAATTTTACTTTGAATCCTAATTATGCACTTATGGAGAATTCCTCATCGTGTGGCACACTGTCAAACGCCTTACTACCAGTCCAACGCTATGCAGTCAATTGCCTTGTTTTTCCTTGGTCCAGCGTATGCTGCAGTCATCAATAGCTCTTTGTCAGCATAGTTTTGCATGGATCGACGGGGTAAAATCCATAGCTGGTTAGGCGGTATCAGACTGTTCACGTTCTAAGTGCGTATAAAATGGCTGAAGTAACTAGACGCTCCATACCTTGCAAACAGTACTGGTAAGTGATATTGGCCTGTAGTTTAGATACATCTGACCTATTCTTAGATTGTAACACAGGCACCACGTTAGTCTACTTTCAGATCGTTAGGACACAACTCCGGGCTCGTTTTGTCAGTTAAACATGCAGTGAGGATGGAGCAAGCGAAGAAGCATACACTGGTGAGAATTGTAGTAGGGATTCCATCAGGACCACTATCCGCACCCGGACGAGTGTTGATAATTACTTGCCTCACCTCGTTTGACTGAGAAAGAAAGTTTTTTAAGAGGCTTTTTGACTGATGGATTTCCTAGAAATAAATCGGACAGTTTGTCGCTAATGGAGTAAAGTTTTCTGGAACTTGAGTTAAATGCATTGGCAATTTCATTTGCATCAGTTAAACCTTAACTTTGCTGAGAATGAGGAAGGAGCTGCACTGCCACTCTTAGAACGGATAATTTTCCAGAGTCCTTTAGAATTGCTCCGCTAAGTTCCAAACATGCTTTTGCTGAGCATTTGTATTGTTGTTTTCACATTGATTACAAACTTTCTGTAAAGAGTTCCATAAATCATCAGACTGGATCCTCTACATTTGATGAAGAGTTTGTCACGCTTTTTTATCAATTTCAGAAGACCGAAGTAATCCTTGGTGCCGCGGCGTTGACCTTCATTATTTACTTTTGAATTGCAAACTTCAACACCATTCCAAACCCGAACAACCTAATCTTTCCACATCAGATTAACGTCATGCTGTTGATTTAAATATTGTAAGGCCTACCTACGAAAAGAGTTCTAAGTAGCAGCCAGTTCCAGCCCTTTTATAGTTCCATACAGGATTTGTTTTAATGTATTTGTTCGAGGGACAGTGAATTTTATATTAGCGCATACTGCCAAATGGTCACTCACCTACCTTGGATCCTGGGAACTTGTCCCTTCAATAATATTGGGTTATTGCACAGCAATAGTCAATGTAGATCGCGAGGTATCCGTTACTCGAGTAGCTTCGTAACTGATTGCGTGAAGAGAGCTCGTGGAACGTTAGACAATAAAGAATTGGCAGTGCATCGTTGGGAATAGGAGCCTACAGAAATCCCAATTATATTCAAATTAAATCTCCACACAAAACTATTGCTGTATACCTTGTTACTACCTTGTCACCAACGGCATAAAGATTCGATTAGTTTCCTTATCTAAATCTCGGTCGAATTAGGCGGCCTATAAGCAGACCCAAGTAACAGTTTTTTTATTTCCGCATGTATCTCCACCCGTATGTCTCTGCATTAGTGTAGATGCTCGGGGTGGCAGGTACATGCACCGGCTTAAGCTCATGTTTTGTTTGCTATGAGAACTCTACTCCTGGTCGGGCATCTCGGTCCCTTCGAATACCATGTAGGACGTGGGTAAATATTTCCGAATCTCGTACACTTCATCGAGCCAATTTTCACAGACGAAAATTACTGATGGGGTTAGCGCTTCAATCCAGGTATAAAGAAATTTATGGGAGAGTGTTTCGAATGTTTAAGACTACGATCGTTAAAAGATATAATTGTATACCAGAATTATTGGATCCAGAATCGCTATTGGTGCTTTGGTTAAGGTGAATCGCATCTCAGCATTGAAAAATGATTTATTAAACTGTGGGCACTGGTGCACTCCCAGCACGTCCAAAGTCCCTGTGCGACCATTAACTATACTGCCTGTGTCAATGATGTCAAGTATTTTGACGCTGTATTTGGTGGTAACGGGTCTCGTACAATTTAGAGCACCTTGTACGAGTTGGTTTTTACGCCCCGCAGTTTTACAACTATGGCCCCGCTGTTCTGCCCGTTGATTGACCGGGATTACTTCTACATCTCGCACACAAAATAAGAAGGAGGTAATATTCCATGTGCGACACAGGTTGTCTGCATTAGTCCTAGCAAGCCGAATGATCATCAGTTTGAACACACTGCGAGGACCAGGGCTTAGCTCCACATCCCCCAAAAGAGCAATAACAACAGGAAAATGCTGCTAAATGTATGAAGTCAATACTCTGGCCATTGTGCAAGTTCGCGTCGCCTTCTTGTCCGTTGTTTACGTCGTCCCAGCATCAGTCGATGCAACCGGTCTTATTTTTCTAGAAAAATATTTCACAACAGACTTCCGGAGGAAACACAGCAGCTTTTGAAACCACTGAACTCACTTTCCAAAAGGGATAACCATAGCTGGTCTACATTAAGTTGGATTAAGTCGTGTCACTTAGATTGCAATTTGCATCCATAATTGATCAGTCTAACGTCATGAAAAGAAACAATTAAACAAGCCCCCAAAAGCACGGATACCTTTTCTTGGCCCATTTCTGTCTTCTTCGGCTAGGCCTCGCCCTAGAAATTTGGCATCTGCGATAACTAACAGCCATATAAACTGTTTCTGATTATTGCCCTACTACCTCTTTCCGAATTTGGTCGTCTAATAGGTAATCAAAAGGATAGGAATGTCAACATATCACATTAAATGTCTTGACATTCAGTAGCAATCGATTGTTTTGTTTGTTTTATATACCAAACAAAATCAGCAACATGAAATCTAACTTACTTTAAAATGTTACAGGAAAAACGAAAAATAAAACTTGGATAACAATAGGGAAGTCTCTTTCGTCTCGAATCGCAAAATAAATCGTGCCATTAAACGTAAGATTTTGCTACTGCATTCTAAATATTCCCTCTTTTCCACTGGAAAAATATTGTTCATGATGTACACTTTTAAAATATCGCAAAATTCAAATATTTCTCGTGCGCTGGGAACTCCACTTATTGGTCGGCCGTCCATTCATACGTCACGATCCGGTAATGCTGGCTGAGCTCCTGCGCGTAGCGGGTGGCAGAAGTGTTTTGGATGTTTATTTTATATCGTTTGAGACAATTATTAATTATAAAACGTGCTGCTACTTGAAGCTTCCTGCTGTTCTAACAATTTGGTACTTGTTTGACATTCATAACAAAGGGGAAAAAGGGGAAACAAGTGAGATACCACCAGGGGGGAGCGTGCATTATACTAGTTCATAACGTGATCAAAGTGATTTTGTGAAACATTTAACTAAAACAAATCGCTAGTGAAGGCTTATTGAGGCACTTGATCATAAGTTAAACGGCCTACGTATTTTTTCTCAGTTTGTAATTAATTTACTCAATAGCTACAAATACAAAATAAATACCGGTTTAACTATTATATGCACGCATACGCCTACCCAAAGTGGCTATACTTATTGTTTTTCTTATTTACTTAGGTACCGTATCTAGTTGTTATGGGGTGATATCGCACGCAGTAACCGCATATCATTTTCTTAGAGTTTGCCGAACATTCGTTTGCATCTTAGAGAATGCGTCACTGTAGACCGCGAGGCAGGTGAAGTCAAGGTGAAATCTTCTTTCTCCGCCCCCTATAGTGTGAGCAGGCAGTCAGGTCTTCGACTATTTCTTACGGCTCTACGTCCACAGAAAGGGATGTTTGCGAGGTGGTTGTTCCTATGCCCGATTCGTAGAAAAGGGACCCTGCCCAGGCATAGGCACTCTCAGTCGGGGAGACACCAGCAAGCCCGCTCCTTGCTGTCTCTCATGCTCTGCAGCCACCCCTGCTCAGCCGTACTGAAATAGTAGTCATAACTGGGAGCCCGACCCTCTAAGTTGTGAATACTGTCAGTATGGTAAAGCTCATCTAGGCTTGATGAACGTTCACGGGAGCCCAACCTCTAGTGGTCGTTCAACCAAGCTGGATCAGATCAGGTCGTACTGAAATAGTAGCCATAACTGGGAGCCCGACCCTCTAAGTTGTGAATACTGTCAGTATGGTAAGATTCATCTAGGCTTGATGAACGTTCACGGGAGCCCAACCTCTAGTGGACGTTCAACCAAGCTAGATCAGGCTGTGGGTCTTAAGAGGCAAGCAAGCCAAAAACTATACGCATAGCTAAACCCTTTCGGTGAGCCCAACCTCTCACTGGGTTTAGTATGGTTTATAGAATGGCCAGTCTAATTGGTGAGGTCTAGCTTCACAACTTATTTGGGTGAGTCAACAACAGTTGAAGATGGTACAGCCCAACCTGTCCCTTCAACGCCAAATGTAATTAGGTAGTATCACTAGGTCAGGCAATTTATAGTATATTATGTAATTGAGTAAAATCACTAAGACAAGCTATTCATTGTATCTTTATGTTAAAATAAACACCTTTCATATTAATTGTTGCTGTTATACTGCAGTTTCTTTTAGACCACTCAGCATGGTCAAGATCACACGTCCTCCACGACCACGTACCAATCTCCTCATTTCTCAGTTGTATCATTAAGCATGTCTGGGTTCATGCATAATACATTCAACCCAGTGGTGGCAGCATAAATCTCTAAATATATAATTAGTCAGTGATGGCAGTTCCATCCACCCACGTCATTGGCGGCAGCACCAGCTACCCACGACATTGGTAGCAGTAGGTGGGATGTATGTAAATTTTTTTTTAACAAGAAACTTGCAGATAATCAGAGCTAAGAATATTAGGTAAAATTTCAGCATTTCCCCCCCCCCTTTTTTCAAATTAGTCAAAATGTTCGATGGCAAGATGCAAAATGCAGGCGAATTTTATTGAACGTTGCAAATAAATGAGATACATGTGGAGGGTTATTTTTAAATACGATGTTGTGGTTTTAGCTCTAAATCTTCAATGAAAGTAAATGAATATTCGTCGTGATAATAAACATTTGAGATTTTCAATCGTAAATGAGAATTTAGTGAGTTTTTATACCGAGTATTACTAAACAATTGAGATATTATGGCAGGCGACGACGAACCGATAGTGAACGGCCCCGCCGTCGGGACCACCCCAGAACAAAATCGCAGCATTAACCTTCAACATATGTCGTTAATTTCGGAATTTTCTGGTAAACAGGGAGGCATTCGGGTAGAACAATTTTCCACAACCTTGAGAGATATCTAGCATTGCTCAATGGACGCCCGCTCAGCAAGCCGTCATTGCGCGATTAAACTCACAGGGAGGCCAGAGAATATGTGAATAGCACAGAACTAAAACAAGCTCCCTATGCTACACTCAAAGAGAGGTTAATTACATGGTTCCACGTTTCGGAATCGCACTTTCATTTGACCAACAATATACACAGATTGTTCAATTGCCCAATGAATCGGTTAAACATTTCGCCACCAGGTTGTATGTGGCCGGTAACTTGACTAAGATTCCGGCCACTATAACGATGCAGAGAAGGGTCTTAGAACGAAATTAATAGATGAAAGCCTTATGACTCAATTTGTTAAGGGACTGCAAGGCAATATCAAGCGATCTGTTTTAAAAGTTGCCCGACCACATATGACCAAGCCGTCCAAACGGCTATTCTTGAAGAATCAGTTGAGAGGGCAATGGGGACCATGCCTATAGTGGTAAATGAAATTTCGGTTAGTAAGAAAAAGGTAGAGAAAGCTGTTAGCTTTCAGTCACCTGCACCCCCCCCACAACCCCCCCCACCACCAGTTCAATGCCACACTCTTCAACAATCACCGCACACACAAGGTCAACAACTTAGTTCTGTGCAGTGCTACCGTTGCCATGGATTTGGGCATATTGCAACTTATTGTGCTACCCCCAGAGAGCAGGCACAACAAATAGTGCAACCCCCTCCCCTTCCCCCTCCCTTAAACATTGCAAGTAATGCATGGAGGCAAGGATACGCAACTAGGCCACAATGTACACGTTGTAATCGGCTTGGGCACTTTGTGCAAACGTGCTGGGTTCGAGACCCTACACAGTATCAGTTCCGTCCACAGGCAAACCGATACCCTACCCCTCCCCCGACACATAGCATTCGTCCACAACAGCAGAATAACTCGAGACAAGGTCAAGGGCATTTTCGAGGACAAAACGTAAAATATAGAAATGTACGTTTAAACTAGGGAAACCACGTCTCGAGGTCTCAGAGGACGTGGATAAAATATGCTACGTAAATATAAATGCTATATATTCAGGGACCAAGAAAACCATAGTTCGAGTGGAAATTGTTTCTTCAAATGTATCTCCTATTTTTGCTAAGTTTTTAATTGATACGGGTGCGGATATATCGTTAATGTCAGATAAAATCACGACCCGGGCTCAAATAGGTACAGTAGAGAACACGAGACGAATATTGTCAGTAACTGGACACCCTATTCCCATTGTAGGCTCGGCTAATGTCACTTTACGCTTAGGAAATGCTACGTATAGCTATCCAAATTTCGCAATCTTTGACAATAACCTAGAGCTTCGATATGATGGCATACTCGGAATAGACTGGTTACGTTTCTTCTCGTTTGATCTTATATACAGTAGAAATCAATTACAGCAAGGGACTAATATAGTAGACATATGTGAAGATATGGATTCAGACGACATGACATCGAGTGTCCACCTACTAGGTCAAACCCGACACAATGACGGAAACACTCCTGGATAAGTAACACACGCTCGACACAACATGAAGTAGGCACACAAACTAATAATGCCGACCTGAAAATATGTGCGTCAATGTCCAATCAAAACACGGAGTCAAAATCGTTTGTTCAACAACCTGTGGATTTGCAACACTACACAGCACAACATATTACACAAAATGAAAAACTAGCTACTGAATTAAATCATTCTAACATTATGCTGCATAATTTACGTCTGAAATTAAGTGCGTGTGAGCATACCATTTGCCAGACGGTAAAGCAAAATGCATCAATAATTCAGGAAAACAATGCTAAACAATTAGAAAATCAAAATATTAAACAACATTTAAATACACTAATTCAAGACATTAATACTAAACAAACAGAAATAAATAATTTGAAACATGTTGGGGATAGCCGAAGTTATGCGCTGGTCGCAGCAACACAAGCTAAACAAAACATGGAAATTAAGTTAGAACATTTTATACACAGTAAACAACACATTTCAAAATGCATATGAAAGTTTACAAGAACACTATAGTATTTTACAGGCGGAAAACAAAGCTCTGGCAAATAAAGTTTTGAGGTTCGAAACTCATCACGATATTGCTGAAATCAAGATGCCTAGTAATAAAAATACAAGTTTATTCCACAATCATAAAATCAGCGGAGATAATAATTCGATTATGCGATCGGACACATCGAGGGTCGACACTCAATGTGCTTCTGCCGATAACATGATAACTCCGAAGTGCAGTGACAGTGTAGATGGAATGTTAGAAAGTGTGAGAACGAACACAGGGCCCTCAGTGAATACAGGCGAGAGACAAATACACAATGTCACTTCTCGGACACCAGGGCACATTAGTGACGCAACAAAGGGACCTGCAAGGTTGAGTACTCCAAGCGCCATTGTTACCGAAACACGGCAGGTACGCGCGGACGACCCCTACAGCCAGGTGAACATGCGTCAACAATTGACGGCCGACGTAGTAGATTACGACATTGTACACAATATCGTAAATAACACGGAAATGCAGACTGCGACTCAAGGAGCGCTCAATAGTAGGGCGGCACGCCCGGCGTGCCATAGTGTGAATGTAACCAGTTCTGAGGAACGTGTCTCGTCAAGAAGGGAAGATGATTGTTGTACAGTAAATATAGTTAATAATAATAGTAGGGGTAAGTCGAAGAAAGGAAGAAATGTAAGTGTAAAGTCAAATCGAGGAGAAAATGTCAGTATAAAGAAAGTCACAGTTGATAAGGAAATCGGTAAAAGCAATGGGTCACGTCTTGACGGTAATTCTTCAGTGGACACAATGGTAGGCCTGCCGTATGAGTCACAGCAACGAAGACAACCGTGTATGACAAAAGTTAATGAGTTAATTGAGAAGACAAATGAAAGAAGAAATAAACTAGTAAAGAAAGGAAATAATAAAATGATAGTCAGTAAGAAAGTTCAGGATTCAGGGAACCACACGAGGGACAGGCGTCCAGTGGCGGATGTGCAGGTACTCAGCAATGAGGGTAATCTAGAAATAGATATTTCAGAAAAAAGCAGTAAAAAATGTCATAAAATGAATGGCAATAAGGGTAATCGAGATCAAAAGATTGCAGTGAATAATGGTGTGACGAGAGCAAGCAATGAGGGTAATCTAGAAATAGATATTTCAGAGAAAAGAAGTCAAGAATGTCATAGAATAAATGGAAACAAGGGTAATCGAGATAATAAGATTAGAGTGCATAACGCAGTATGTAAAGTTGGCAATGAGGATAATCGCGATGGGTATAAGATCAAAATTATGCAAGGGGATAAGAGTGAAAGTGATAATGTCATAGGAATTAGATCAGGGAACTGTAATGTAAATAGTAACGAGGAAAATCGCGACGACATTGCTCAGATATCAAGTGAAGGAGGACGAGTTGGTGATATGATGGATAATAGAAAGACTGATATAAAATCGGAAGGTAGTGTACATATGGGACGTGGGCAGAGTACTGCAGATGATAGCATACGATCAGAACAAGACATGGCAGATAATATTGAACGAATTCGAGAGTTATGTAATCTTGGGCACTTGGCGCCGGATCTTCAGCAACAAGTTAGAGGAATATTAGAAGAATATGCAAGTGTTTTCTATCGTAGAGGTGATGTTATGGGAGTGGCTACAAATGTTAGGCATAGCATTCACACAGGTGATAGCGCCCCTATAAGGCAGCGTCCGTACAAGACACCATACGCGTTGCAACCTATTCTCGAAGAGAAAATAAAAGAGTTAGTTGATAAGGGTATACTTGTTCCTTCCTTCTCTGAGTGGAGTTCACCTGCCTTCTTAGTTGCCAAACGATCTGTAAATAAGGACGATAAGAAGGAGTACCGTCTAGTATGTAGTTATGAAAAACTTAATGCGGTTACTCGTGCAGAAAATTATCCAATGCCTTCTGTGCAAGATACGTTATCTTATATCGGCAATGCCAAAGTGTTCTCCGTCTTAGACCTTCAAGATGCGTTCTACAGCATCGAATTGGAGCCGAAACATCGTCATAAGAGCGCTATAGTTATTCCCGGGCAAATACTAGAGTTTACTCGTATGCCTCAGGGCTCCGGGACTCACCTCGCACCTTCCAGAGATATTTGGACCATATTTTCGCTGACATGAAAAATAAATGTCTTCTAATATATATCGATGATTTGGTTCTATTTTCTGACACAATAGAACAACACAAGGCACTTCTACGGAAGGTATTGGAACGCTTGTACAACGCGAGGCTGTCAGTGAAACCGTCAAAATGCCACTTCATTCAATCTCAGATTGATTGTTTAGGCTTCATTGTGGGACAGAACGGTTTGCAACCTTCGCCCGCAAAAATCGAAGCAATTACCTCATGGCCTCGCCCCAAAAATGCAAAAACAGTTAAACAGTTTCTTGGTTTCGTGGGATTTTATAGATTGTTTATAAAAGGGTTTGCGGAACTTGCGAAATCTCTAACAAACCTCACGAGGAAGAACACACCCTTTAAATGGACGGAAATACACGAACAGGCTTTCAACTCTCTCAGGCAAGCAGTTTGCTCGGACTCAGTGCTGATTTTCCCTGATAGAAATAAGCAATAAAATAAAAATAAATAAATAAATTTTATTTAGAATCTGCCCACTCAGTTATGTAACTGATTTTCAGTGGGGGACTTTAAATCAAAGCGACCAAGCCAACCCTGCAGGCACCGACGCAATCAAAATACACAGTAACTTCTGATTGTAGTGGGTTTGCGATGGGTGGAACACTCTCTCAGGTTGTAGATGGTTTTGACAGACCTATTGCATTTGCTAGTCGACAATTGACACCAGCTGAGTTGAATTACGCGGCGTGGGAAGCCGAAGCTGCAAGTGCTCTGTGGTGTCTACAACACTTTAGGCAGTATATATTTGGCACTCACTTCATTCTGAGGTCCGATCACAAGCCCTTAAGTGCATTATTGAACACTCAAAAAATGTCAGGAAGACATTCTCGTTGGGCGATCCAATTATCTGAATTTGATTTCGAATTCCAATACACACCCGCAGGAAAATTAGTCCACGTGGATGCATTGTCCAGGCTAGAGGTAAACCTACTCGAGGAGAAAGCACTAGGAGACAAAGAAAGTTCGGAGGAGGAACAAAGCGAGGAAGGGGAAGAACGGCTCGAGTTAAATTGGGACAGACAGAAGCTAATATCGGCTCAACGTAAAGATACTCGACTTCGTCCAATCATTAACGAGCTGTTAAAAGATAATTTTTCGCGGACTGACTATGCTATAGCAAGCGACCTCTTATACAAGGTAAAATCAGCAAATGAACTTGAGCACAGGGTAGTTATTCCGGATTCTATGAAACGCACTATATTGGAGGCTTATCATGACACCTTCTTAGGCTCTCATGGAGGAAGATGGAAAACATCTCGAGCTATTCTCTCGCGCTTCTATTGGCAGGGCGCATACAATGATATACGAAAGTACTGTGCATCTTGTGTATCGTGTCAAGAGCGTAAAGGCCTCCCTCATCCAAACAAGGCGCGATTAAGAAGATACCCAGAAGTACTTAAACCATTTGAGGTTTTGCACATAGACTGTACGGGTCCGTTCATTGTCAGCAACAAGGGTAATCGATATATACTAACAATTATAGACAGATTTAGTGGTTTCCCCTATCTTCTGTCCGATTCCCTCACAACATTCTGCAATTATTGCACAACAATTTGTGGAACATGTCGTCGCTATGTTCGGTACGCCACTGGCGGTCGTCAGCGATAACGCAAGTAGCTTCTTATCAAATGTGTTCAAAGAGACTATGGCATTGTTGAAAATTAAGCACTTCAATGTGACAAGTTATCGATCGAAAAGTAATGGAAAGATAGAGGTTGCTCACAGACAGATTCACTCGATTTTGTCACACCTAACTGCTAAAGAGCAACGTGATTGGGACAGCTATATACCAATGATCTTACTAACAATGAGAAGCGCTATATCTACCACAACAGGTTATTCTCCCGCCTATCTTGTATTCGGTCATGATCCATTACTTCCATACGAAGAGTTATCTAAGCCACAAGTTATCAATTACAGAGAAGATTATCATTACCCCTCAGAACTCAGACGTAGACTCATAGACGCCTACGCAATAACGCGGCAGCATTTGGAACTTAGTGCAATCAGAAATGAGTCTCAATACAATAAGAACGCCACTGATATTAAAATACGAGTTGGTGATTTGGTAATGCTTTTTACACCGACGTTACACGGAGCCTTAGTAAAGAAATGGCGAAAGCCATATACCGGGCCCTTCAGGGTCACCGACATTCGAAGGGAAGTGACCTTTGACATCACCCATGTATACACTGGTAAAAGTCAAACAGTCCACGTAGACAGGTTAAAAAAGTTCTACACACGAGATGAGAACATATTAAACCCGGCACGGTACCTAGACGCAGGTCAAGACGAGGAACAAACAGGCACTAATTACGTAACAGACAGTCAAAAACGCACTTCTAGGAATAGTCGGAAGGACAGTCCAAAAGACACGGACGAAGGACAAGAATCAGACGGACGAGGACGACCCTAGACCAGCACCACACACTATAGACACTTGGCATTATAGAAACCTTACAGCACAAGAACTGCAGGCGCAAAATAAACAAGACATGATAGATAGGGAGAGATACTATGCACAACTTCCCCCTATACCAGATGAATTACTTTTCGACTTACCCCCAGGTCCAGAACAACAAGTGGTATTGAACAATGACACGGCGCTGGAAAATGCAAGGCATGAACCAAGCACCTCTGGTACTAAGACTAAAGAGCAAAGAACAAGAAGTTTTTTCTCCCCTAGTCGACCTAGCACTTCAGGAATGAACGTTCATACTTCAGGTACTCCTCCTAACAATAAGTACAATGTCGACGCAGGGATTGCTCAAACAAGTTCTAAAGAAACTTCGCCCCTAAGTAGGACAGCAAGGTCTGTACAACAAACCTTATCTCGACTGATACCAACTCGTAGGAGCACAAGGATTAAAACGCCATCCTTAAAGGCACTAGAACACAAGTCTACTCACAAATAATAATCATCATCATAGTAGTAATAAAAATGTGACGTTTTTTATTTTTTTTTTAATTAGGTTACAAACAAATATAAATCATAAAAACTTGTTTTGTAATCAATGCTAGTGTTTATGGTCAGATATAAAAATTTGAGATCGCAGTAATTGCTCAGTAATAAACAAAAATAAAGTACTTTGAAGAAATAAATGTAATAGCAGTTGGTTAGTATTCAATCGTTTCAGTAAAACGTAGGTACAGACATTAATAAAAGTCACATAGCAAGTACCCATAGTAATAATCAGACATGTCGTTAGTTAGACGAGTGAGCGCAGCGAACGTAGTCTACAACGCTACTCGATCGGGCCTTGGTCGTGATTAATTCTGTTAAATGTTAAATGTCTGTCTGTCCGGTCCCATACGGCCGAACGGCCAAATAGACTGAGCTGAAATTTTAAACAGACATCCGTGACCAGGTAACTGAGAACTGCTAACAAAATGAGCACAATCCGTTACGATTTAAACCTGCAAGAAATAAAAACTGAAAAATACGTTGAAATGTATGGAAATTATTTTAACGACAATGGTTTTCATTTTGAAATAATATTTTTTGTTTGTTATTTAGCTGGCTGTGAAATGCAGTGTCCAAGGTTAATCGAATGTTGGACGTCAAGGTACCCCCAAATTCCGCTCGTAGATTGAGTAAACCTTGCAATATTTTCACGTATTTCGTACTGGCTATGTTTTCCATAGTATTGCCACAGATGATGGACTACACTGCGTTATGCATTTCAAAACATGTTAAATAATTTAAAAAATACAATCCAGAAATTAAAAAATCTTTTCCGACCGGGGGTTTGAACCCAGGTCTCCCACATTTTGGGTATAAGGGCGCCTTAGCCATCTAGACTAGGGAAACGCCAAAGTCGTTGTTGGACGAGTGAGCGAGTCATGTGTTGAGAACCCGGGAACATTTGCATTTAAAATTGATTATTATATTTGTATAAATAAAAGAGTTTTTAAGTTAAGTTGGTATAAGGGCGCGTCAACTGTAAGGCCATAACGAGCAACTGTAGCCTAACATAGGCTATATAGATAGGCCTAAGGTAGGGGGAAGAAAAGTAATGTTACCGGGTACTCAACACATGGCTGATGGCTCACTCACTCGTCAAACAACGACTTTGGCGTTTCCCTAGTAATACATACAATAAACGTCAACAGTGGCTTAACATATAACACAAATAAATTAACGTTGTTGAGAAAAAAAAAAAAAAAATTAGATATTGACATTTAAAATCGTAGGAACAATCATAAAATCTATAGCAAATGAAAGAAAACATTTTGCCACAATTAGGTTACAGTCATTCATCAGTTTGGTAAAGATTAAGTAAACTATTCAACAGTTATAAACTTAGTACAAGTCATAAATAAGGATGGTAAGAAAAGAAGAAAGTTTTCACCAGGGGATCAATCGTCAAAAGTAGTATCGATGTAGTAGGTACAAAAGATTACGCATCTCGAGTTTAAATTTGAATAACTCAAATCACAAGTGTCAATAATATTGAATAACTTGAAGTAAAGTAACACGAAATGAATACGTTCATGTACGATCATATGGGTTATTAGACGAGTGAGCGCAGCGAACGTAAGTCTTCCCTAACGCTATACTCGATCGGGCCTTGGCCGTGAGCATTGTCCAATGTATGTATGTTAAATGTCTGTCTGTCTGTCTGTCTGTCTGTCTGTCCCAGGCTCATACGGCCGAACGGCCAAATAGACTGAGCTGAAATTTTAAACACACATCCGTGACCAGGTAACTGAGAACTGCTCACAAAATGAGCAATATCCATTTCGATTTAAAATTACAATAAATAAAATGGGATTTTTAAAAATATCGGTAGCATTTGTTTAGATTTTCCATATGAAAAATAGGCCACAGCCTACGATATAAAAACAATTCAGATATAGTCGGTATCAGTCGGTGATTTTTCGTATGTTTTTGTTGTCAATACGGTATGTCATTCTCTAAAGGTAATGTAATTATTCTTGTTTAAATTCATCAACTAATTAATAATGATGACCAATTGACCATCCACAAGAAACAGTGCAATACCGCAGTAGACCCTATACAGTATACACGCAGTACTACGCCATATAAAGGTATAATTAAAATCGGAGACTAGACCACCTACTTTATTCTAACCTACGTCATGAATGTTAGATATGTGTACGCTTTACGTAGGCCTAAACCATATGGTCGTGTATTTGGCACAGAGCATTGCTCTGCATATGGTAAAAGAAGATCGAATTAGACTTAGTCCATCTCGCAAACATCAGCTGGTAAGTATAAAAGTGAAGTATATATACTCCACGAAAAGATGCGACCTCTGGCAGTCGTCGTCGGGGACCTCTACCCCTTCCCTGACAACCCCCTTGACGACGATGACCATAACTAGGGAAACGCCAAAGTCGTTGTTAGATGAGTGAGCAAGAGTGCAAATAAGAGGGGTTTGAGATTAGTTGTTATAAGGGCGCGTCAACACTGTAAGGCCTAATGCGCCACTCTAGCCTAATATACTGTGGAGAAAATGCCCATGCTAGCTAGATTCAGCCTTAAGTTTTGGGGAGGAAAGGGGATGTTCCCGGGTACTCAACACATGGCTTGCTCACTCGTCTAACAACGACTTTGGCGTTTCCCTAGTAAAGTAATCAGTCATGGGATTCGTAAGACCAATAAATCGGGTACCGATATGTAAGAATAGACCCAAGGTGATATAAATATTTTGTACACATTTGAATGGGCAAAAAGTGTCAAAGGAAACGTATGGGCAAGCTAATAAGAGTAAGCTGAAGTACAATAAATCGTGGGAATAAAATGTACACAGTAAATGTGAAATGCATAGATCATAAGTGAGCGACACCCCCCCCGCCACCCCCCGTCGCGTCGCGTCAGAAGAAGGATATGATATAAGAACAGGAAACTTATTAATAAATAATTTGAGCGAGCGAAGCGAGCGTCTCCACTTGACTCTTATGGCTCGAATGTCTGTTTTTTTTTTTTTTTTTTTTTCTGTTACTGCTTCGATACAGGTCGCACCGTTTCTCTGATCGACCTGAAATTTTGCACACATGTACATACCACCTAGGCGGGTTGCTGTATAGTTTTTGAACAAAATCTGATCGTTGGTTATAAAAAATAAAAATAAAATAAAAAAATAAAAAAATAAAAATGTTCTGATCGTTATGAAATTTTGCAGGGTCAATAAGTACAACATTCTCTCCTATTTTCCAAATTTTCAGCTAAATCGGTCAAGAACTTAAAGACTTATTGGTAATCATAATTCGAAAAATGATGTTAAAAAATGAAGGAGGCAGTGAAGATACAAAGATACACTTTAGAAGGCATGACGTGAATGAGTACAATGCAAAGATGTTGGAATAGTATACAGTGTACAATGTCAATATCAAGTTAGGCCTACACTGTGTGGTGGGACTTATGGAAATTCGTACTCGGGTCATGTTGCACGTACCGGTGCTCGCTCAACAACGCGTCCAACTGAGCGTTTTCCTAGTTTATTTTAATGAGGTTATAATAACGCTGTACTTGCTAAACAGTAAGGCTGAGTTCTGGTTATCAGACCCGACGTAGGTTTTGTATAGAGCACATACATGCCAGTCCGTTCAGGTAGCCTCCAAGACATTGCTCTCTACTTACAAAGGCAGTAAATGGATGTTTTCCTTTTCTTTGGAGGATTGTTATTTTATGAGGGTAGAAACTGGTACAGAAAGTGTTGGACAGACATATTGAAAGTGAAATTCGAGTGACTGACCTGCAGAGCACAAGCGTTTTTTCTTTGTGTTGTTGAAGTTTGTAACGGTCAAGTATTTTGTGAGTTGCAGTTAGAGAGTTTTAAAGAAATGGGATAGGAGAGAAATAGATAGACTCGCACAATATCATGCCGTAATGTGGGATTAGAAACAACTATAGGTTACATTTTGAAAGTCACATTGCATTAATTGCGATAGTACATGTGTAAGAAAGGGTATAGAATAGAACATTGGAGGAAAGAGAAAATGATTGTCAGGAAAGAATCAGTCAAGTGATATGTGGAGTAGGATGAATCAGATTGGGGAAGTCATGGTAAAGTATGTCCATGACAACATGGTAACGAACATTATCTGGAGGATAATCGAGGTAAATAATAATGAGCTTGTCACATTATCTAAACATTTAGCCTTGTAATGACTTACAACTAGCTGGACATCGGAAACATTACCGATCACGTCACAATGCGAGGTGTACTCGTATTGCTATCATCGAGGTGAGCGTCGAACTCGAGTCTTCAATGGGCAGTGGTCTGGATACAAACTCTCGGCCATCCCCTGTTGTATATTAGTCTTTAATGTTGGTAATCTTGTAACCTGAAATTGTAACCATGAACACATATGTAGCGCCCCTGGCGGTGGTCAATCTAAATAAAAGACAGACATTGAAACTCAACATGGTGTCACGAAGTGGGGGATTAATTTCGTTAGAAAATTAATTTGTAATCATCGGTGAATATGGACAAGTTAGATCCGCCAGCGCCGTTGAATTTCGACGGTAATGTATCTGTAAACTGGAAAAACTTCAGACAAGCTTTTGATATTTATTTAATTGCATCGAAATATCATAAGGAAGATGAGGATGTCAAGTGCGCTTTGTTCTTGCACGTGGCTGGCAAGGAAGCTGTTGATAAATTCAACACTTTCGAGTTCGCATCTGAAGCCGACAAGAAGAAATTGAATGTAATACTTGAAAAATTTACTGAATATTGCACTCCTCGAAAAAATTTAACTGTAGAACGTCATAACTTCTTCATGAGAAATCAGGTCCCAGGTGAGTCAATTGATCAGTGGGTTACCGATTTGAAACTGAAAAGTGCTTCATGTGAGTTTGGAGAGCTCAGGGACAGTCTGATAAAAGACAAAATTGTGTGGGGTGTTCAGGATATGCGAGTAAAAACAAGGTTGTTAGAAGTTAACAACTTGACCTTGGAAAAAGCAATCACTTTATGTCAAAGTGCTGAACGGTCGAAGCAAGAGATTCAAGCTTTGGGGACCGAGGTCGAGCATGCCACAGGCCTAGGCCTAGCTGTGGATGAAGTGAAGAAAACCACATGGAGGAAGAAAACGCAGTCTGGAGAAGGAGATAGATCCAAATCAACGCCGAGCGATGGACGCCCTGGATTCATTTGCAAGAGGTGTGGACGGAATCATCCTCCCAAGACCTGCCCAGCATTTGGACGGAAGTGTTTCAAGTGTCAAGGGATGAACCACTTTGGCAAGTTTTGCAGATTAAGTAACAGTTCTACTGGTACAGGTATGTCTAAACCAAGACCCATGAAGAGAGTGAATGTGCATGAAGTAGCAGCTGACGAAAGTGAAGGCCTAGACTCAGTGTTAGTGATTGGAAATCTGACAGTGGACACACTCACTTCTAAAGATGAGTGGTATGAAAATTTTAACATAAATGGTAAAAATGTGTCGTTAAAAGAGGACACTGGTGCACAAGCAAATGTTATGGCATTATCCACATTTGTAGGGTTAGGATTTGCACAGAATCAAGTTTGTAAAAGTAGGGTTAAGTTGACCACATATACAGGTGACCTAGTACCTATGATAGGGGAAAGTACTATTCCATGTAAGTACAAAGGCAAGGAAATTCATTTAAAGTTTATGATTGTAGACAAACAAGTTGTGCCAATTGTAGGCCTAAAGGCTTGTAAAGATCTTTTGCTGATCAAAGTAGATTCTGTAGGTCTAAACCTAAGTGAGAAGCCTAGTGTACAAATATTGTCAGAATAGCCTACCAGGATGTATTCGAAGGGTTAGGGTGTCTAGAGGGTGAATTTCGCATACATTTAAAGGAAAATGCAACACCAGTGGTACATGCACCCAGGAAAGTACCTGTAATGTTACGTGACAAGCTAGCTAAGGAACTGGAACGTATGGAAAAGTTAGAGGTTATTGAAAAAATCAGTGAACCAACAGAATGGGTCAACCCATTGGTTCTGATAAGTAAAAAAGATAATTCACTTAGAGTTTGTTTAGATCCAAGGGATTTAAACAAAGTTATCAAGCGGTCACACTATCAACTTCCCACGATTGAAGAGGTATCGACTAAATTAAATGGAGCAAAGTATTTTTCTGTACTCGATGCCAATTCAGGATTTTGGATGATAAAGCTGGATCACGAAAGCAGTAGGTTGTGTACTTTCAACAGTCCACAAGGCAGGTATGCCTTTAAGAGGTTACTATATGGTATTTGTTGTGCCCCTGAGGCATTTCATCGTATAGTTAGGGAAATATTTGAAGGGATAGAAGGTGTCGAGACTTATATCGATGATCTTCTAGTCTGGGGACGTACAAAGCAGGAACATGATGACCGACTCAGACGTGTATTAGACAGGGCTCGTGTAAAAGGGTTAAAGTTAAACAAGGCTAAATGTAAAATTGGCCTAGAAAACGTGCCTTACGTAGGTCATGAAATAACTAGTGAAGGTTTAAAAATCGATGAAAATAAAGTCAAGGCTGTTAGGGAGATGCCCAGTCCTACATGTAAGCAGGATTTAGAGAGATTTATTGGTATGGTTAATTACCTAGCTAAGTTTGTGGATGGATATTCAAACACAATAGCACCTCTGCGTCAGTTGACTAGAAAAGATGTAGATTGGACTTGGAATGCAACATATGAAGCAATCTATCAGAAAGTTAAAGATATGGTTGTACAGGCTCCTGTACTTAGGTATTTTGATGCAAATCAACCACTTACCTTATCAGTAGACTCTTCTCAGAATGGGGTTGGGGCTGTACTTATGCAGAACAATGGACCGATAGCATTTGCATCAAAAGCATTGACAGATACACAACGCCGTTGGGCAAATATTGAGAAGGAGCTTAATGCTATTGTATTCGGTTGTGAAAGGTTTCACCAGTATGTCTACGGTAAGAGAGTGAATGTAGAAACTGACCATAAGCCATTGGAAATATTGTTTAAAAAACCTTTATCTGAAGTTCCCATGCGTCTGCAACGCATGATTTGCGAATTCAAAAGTATGATTTAATTGTTAGTTACAAACCAGGCAAAGAAATGCATGTAGCTGATGCATTGTCTCGAGCATTTTTTAATGATACAGATGTAGATGAAAGTTTAGAACAAGAGGTTCAGTATCAAGTGAATGCTATGTTCTTAAGTAATGTCTCAGTATCACCAGATAAATTGCATGAACTTAAAAGGGAAACAGAACACGATGATGTGTTATCTAAACTTAAACAATTGTATTTTAGAGGATGGCCTACTAAAATCGATGAAGTAGAAGAGTGTCTTAAGCCATACTGGAACAATAGGGAAATGATTGTTGAAGAACAGGGATTATTGTTTAAAAATTATCTCATCATAGTACCAAGTACTATGAGAAAAGAAATGCTTAAAGTCATACATGATGGGCATTTCGGGATAGAAAGATGTAAAGAACGTGCTAGGGATGCATTGTTCTGGCCGAATATGTCAAAGGATATTGAAAACCTTGTCAACAACTGTTCTATATGTCAAAAATATCGTAACAATAATGTAAAGCAACCTTTGTTACCCCATGAGGCACCCCCATGGCAAAAGGTTGGATCAGATTTGTTTGAATTTCAAACAAAAAAGTATGTATTAGTTGTCGATTACCATTCAAAATACATAGAAATAGCTCAACTCTCTGATACAAAAAGCTCTACAGTAATTGAAAACTTGAAAGCGATTTTTTCGCGCCATGGGATTCCTTGTACTCTTGTTACAGACAATGGCCCACAGTATTCTAGTTTAGAATTCAGGAAATTTGCTCAGGATTGGGGATTTCAACATGTAACCAGTTCCCCTCTGTATGCTCAATCAAAAGGTTGTTCTGAACGTGCTGTACAAACAGTAAAGAGAATACTTAAAAAATCTTTTGTTGATGGAAGTGATCCACATTTAGGATTGCTTACATACAGAAACACTGGCAGTGGAGCCTTAGGCTCGCCAGCACAACGGCTAATGGGTCGTAGATTAAAAACAAGGTTACCCGTCAAGACAGATTTGTTAAAACCCAATTTAATCGATAATGTAAAGGAAAAGCTAGCAATGAAAATGTACTTTCAAAAGTTTATTATGATCAGACGGCTAGACAGTTAAACAATTAAAAACTGGAGATTTGATCCGAATGAGGAAGGGTAATGAATGGGTACCGGCCAAGGTGATTAGGGAGAGTGAATTGCCACGATCTTATGAGATAGTGAACCCTGAAGGTCAGGTCTATCGCAGAAATCGTAGCAGTTTACTTTATCAGTCGGAAGGTGTAGACAAGGCTGACTGGCAACCTAGACCTAATTGTGATTGGGTTGAACCAGTAGAAAAGCCATTAGAAAATTTGGGAACTCCTTCTGTAGCATCACCAACACCATCTGTTGCTCAATCTCAAACGAATCTAACCACACGTGAAGTCAGATCAAAACATGGACGTTTGATATCCAAGCCTCGTTGGATGACTGACTATGTGTAGATGTAAGATAAATCATTAATCCTATTGTCAATCATTTATTGTCAATTTTGTAACATGATAATAACATTGGTTATAGGCTACTTATAATCTGTTCTGAAAAACATTATTAATCTGAAACATTTCTCATAGGCTATATTTTTTGTAAGCAATTATGTGTTTGTGTAAAATCTGTTTAATTGAGTGTCTTATTTTGTAGATGAGATTACATACAAGACAGTGTGCAAACTTGAACATTTTGGAAGAAGGGAGATGTTGTATATTAGTCTTTAATGTTGGTAATCTTGTAACCTGAAATTGTAACCCATGAACACAATGTAGCCCCCCTGGCGGTGGAAAATCTAAATAAAGCAGACTTTAAAACTAAAACATCCCCCACCCTCAGCGGCAGTTCATCGCGGGAGTCTACGTGGAACTATGACGCGAATCTTATGGTCCTTGTATCGAGGAACAATGATGATAGAAATGTAAAAAGTATTTTGCTAGTAAACAGAAATTTGTAAATCAAATACTAAACCCCTTTTTGAGTATAAATGAAAATTTATTTTTTAAAATTTTTAAACTGCCAGTTATGGGAAAAGGTTCATCAAAGTTCTAAAAGAGCAATTGTTGTTTTTTTTTTTGTTTTTAGGAAAAAAAAGATCAGGCAATAATACACAAGAATAGATATCTTGCCCCGGATGTGTGTGTGTGCCAATTTTGTTATTGCAAATCGAAGGGTTTAAAAAAGAGTGGGATAAAAGGAAATTCAAAGCAATTTAAAGGTAGTGATATCGTATAGGCCTCTCGGCAAGTTTGTGTAACAGGATGTCTCAGGGGACCGAATTCGAGTCTGGAAAAGGCGTTGGAATCAAGTCCCACAGCCCCCATTAAATGTACACGGCACGTAGCCCCTAGGCAGAGTTTTTTTTATCGAAACCACCTCAAGGCCGGGTACGACCGTGGGAAATGATTTTTTGATATTTTTGCATTATAATACATCTGTCAATTTACAGATCCGAAAGTGTGGGCTCTAGTATTGTGGGAATATGTACGCGAGGCGTCATGGGCTACCACGCGGAGGCCGCGCGGCGTCCTGATCCTTCGGAGCGGTCGAGTCGGCGTCGCCAAGCTGCCTGTCGCCCTCGCCGGGCTACCTGGGGTTGAGGCCGTGCTTCCCTCGACACCCGAGGCAGCCTTGGTCGCGGCCAGCTTCCCCCCCCGAAAACGAAAGGGGTTTGCACATCGGCCTCCAAGGTAAAAGAAACCTGTAGAAAAAAACCGTCATAAAGGACACACAAAGACGCGAAACAGCCTGGGTACGGCAAGTTTTTTTTGAATAGGGAATAGACACAACGCCAAAAACTATTTTCCAATCATGACCTAGCCCCGCTTCTCACTATTTCAAAAGCACCTCGGTTTTTTGAATCACAGGATTTCCTTGATCGAGTCACGGAAACACGAAAGCGAAAAGAACACTAGAAGTGGCCACTTTGATGAAGGGAGGAAAATGCGATGTCAATGTATCATTTTTACGTAAAAATTTATACTTAAACCCCCCCCCCCCCCTGGACTTATATGAAGAAAATTTCGAGTTTTGTGTTTCGGTGAAGTAAAATAAATACAAAGTAGAGACTGGGCGAGTATCTTTAAAAAAATTTGGGAATTTAAAACTAATTTTTTGTGTTTTTAGCAACATTTTGGGGCGCTAAAGGGCGACCCCTTTGAACTCAATTATGTTAAGGGACTGGCGTCAAACTGACGTGAAGTAAAGGACAGTGTTTATCACTTTGTTTGCACTGGCAATACGCCACGATGGTTTTTTTTTTTTTAATGGTTTTCTTATGGACATTGTGTTGGAGATGATGCATTTTGTACTGTTATGTGTCACTATTTTTCTTTTGTTTCTTTTCTTTTTGGGAAATTTGTGAGTAAATCTAGAGAGCATTTCCAAGCATTAGTGTCGGATACTCTTGCTCATTGGTATATATATTTGATACTCCTTTTTTTATAATTATGTTTAATAAAACTACATTAATAAATTTAGTAATGAAAACCCTTCAATGATCCGATTTTAATGTATTTGGAGTTTCTTAATAATGTAGTACAATTAAGTTTATTTTTAAACATATAATAAGGAAATTAAGTCTAAATACACAGATGATACCTCAGACGGTTTAGCTTTTTTAATTTTCATTTTTTTAACAACATATCTGTAATTTTGATCATTTTTTAATAGGGTTTTCTTTCTCGGGCAATTTTGCCTCATTTTAAATTTTTTAAGATCCCGTTATATTTTTTTACTATTTTTGTTTTCGAGGGTCATTGCCCCTATATTCATGTAATTAAAAAAAAAAAAGATTTTTAAGCTATTGATATATGTTTTTATTTTATAGGTCTTTCGATGTTTTTCACATTGGGATCATAGAATACCTGAATTCAAAACATTTTTTTGTATATTTGAGAAAGGAAAGGGATCATTTATATGCCATGTTAAAAATTTAAGTGTACAAGACCCTAATGAAAAAGGGATCATTTTTATGTCATGTTTAAATTGGAGTGTACAACGTACACCTAATGAAGGGTATAGTAATGTGATTTAATTTTAAACTTATTGTGGGCCTTAAGACCCCTAGCTCTGATTGGGAAAGTACAAGTACCCCTAAGAATAGAAATGATGTCAAATTAAACCAAGTTTATTGTTTTTCACTTTTTTATTTTCTTTTTTTCTCAAATTTTGAATGTTTATTGTTTTTTTGCTATGTATTTCTGATTGATAGGACACCGCTCGGGGCATTTCCTTTTCTGTGACGATCGTGGAAACCGCAGGACCGGTTTTGATTCTTGCTCCCGGTTAGTTTGTATTTTTTTTTTATTTTCTCGAAAATTTTTTGGATTACTCGCAATTTGATTGTAAAACTACGGTTTTTTTTGCGTTAAATGCTATTGTTTTCAAAGGGCTGATACTTAAAAGTCAATTTGCGATAGTAGTGACTAAGTGCGTGATTTTCATTTACAAATCTCACTCCAGTGATAAAAATCAAAAAGGGTTTTTCCCCTCCCTTGTTCTGCTACAATCTCAGATTGCCCAGCGTCAGTGCTAGCACTTGTCAGTACACGGGAGAAACGACATTAAGAAAGTTAAGTCAGGACCCAGTTTCCGCCTTTTCAGGGACATTCCCCCGGGGGTCATTGTAGCATCGGGACGGGGGGTCTTTTGGGGAAGGACCTGCTTCTTTCTCTCCAGTCAACGGCTCGAGAGCTATGTCGCTACCGACAGGCAGGATATAAGGCAGCTTTTACTTCCTTAACCCCACCTTCTTTGCGTCTTTTAGCACGATTCCCCTCATAAGTTTTTTTGGCGACTTTTTAGCACCCCTTTGGGGGGCCCATCAAAAAATGGAGAAAAAGGGGGGTTTTTTATGGGGTGAATCGCACGCAGTACCGTCACGCACTTAGAGTTGGGCCCAAATTCGGTGCATCTTAGAGAGCGTCACGTAGACCGGGGCAGGGGAAGTTTAGGGGAAATCTTGTTTTTTCCGCCCCTATAGAGTGAGCAGGCAGTCAGGTCTTCGGACTATTTCTTTCGGGGGCTACGTCACAGAAAGGGGTGTTTCCGAGGGTGGTTTTTCCCATGCACGATTCGTATAAAAGGGGCCCTGCCCCGGCATAGGCCCCTCAGCGGGGGGAAAACCAGCAAGCCCCTCCCTTTCTGTCTTCATCTCTGCAGCCACCCCCGCTCAGCCGTAGAAATAGTATCAAACTGGGAGCCCGACCCCCTAAGTGGAATACTGTCAGTATGGAAAGCTCATCTGGTTTTATGAAGTGCACGGGAGCCCCCAACTTAGTGGTCGTTCAACCAAACTGGGTCAGATCAGCGTATGAATAAGCCATAATGGGAGCCCACCCTCTAAGTTTTGGAAAACGTCACATGGAAGATTTATCGGCTTGATGAAACCTGTCACGGGAGCCCCAACCCCTAGGGAGTTTAACCAGCTAGATCAGGCTGTGGGTCTTAAGAGGGAAACAACCAAAAAAAAATAAAGCTAGCTAAACCCCTTTTGGTGAGCCCAACCTTCATGGGTTAGTATGGTTTATAGAATGGCAGTTAATTGGTGAGGTCTGCTTTACAACTTTTTTGGGTGATTTAACAAAAGTTGAAAATGGTACAGCCCAACCTGTCCCTTCAACGCCAAATGTAATTAGGTAGTAATCACTAGGTCAGGCAATTTATAGTATATTTTGTAATTGAGTAAAATCACTAAGACAAGCTATTCATTGTATCTTTATGTTAAAATAAACACATTTCATATTAATTTGTGTGGTTCGTTGGTCTTGTGGTTAGCGTATCTGCTTCCAATGCAGAAGGTCCAGGGTTCGATTCCCGCTAAAGTCAGAAGTTTTTTAACTTCTGATTTGGACTTCAGTCCATCAGTTCTTGTCTTAGGAGTTTGTAAACGGTGACTTGGAGCCGTCCTAGCAACGAAGCACATAATAAATTTCAGAGTTGTTCTGAATCGGCCTTGTTGATTCTGGCGTTGATCCGCGGGTGTTCGCACTGTCCATACCACTGATTGCTATATTTCCTATTAAAATATCGATCTTTGGTTGGTTATCGCTCACTCGTCGATTGCGTCGGGGCCTGCAGGGTTGGCTTGGTCGCTTTGATTTAAAGTCCCCCACTGAAAATCAGTTATATAACTGAGTGGGTAGACTCTAAATAAAATTTATTTATTTATTTATTTATTAATTGTTGCTGTTATACTGCAGTTTCTTTTAGACCACTCAGCATGGTCAAGATCACACGTCCTCCACGACCACGTACCAATCTCCTCATTTCTCAGTTGTATCATTAAGCATGTCTGGGTTCATGCATAATACATTCAACCCAGTGGTGGCAGCATAAATCTCTAAATATATAATTAGTCAGTGATGGCAGTTCCATCCACCCACGTCATTGGCGGCAACACCAGCTACCCACGACACTAGCAAGGTGTCATTTTTTACTTTTCATCAATGAATATTTTAATACAGAGCATAATATAAGAGTTTTGCAAATATTCCAATGTTGTGACAGTTGCTTTGAAGTTTTGCAGAGTTTTGTTTTGTAGATAAACTAAGACTCATTAAAATGTACGGGACATGTTTGATTGCATTTTTCTTCTACTCACGAAAAAAAATTAGACAGAAGCGATTTTACAAAATGCAAGCCAAACGAAAATAATCACTAGGCCCTAATAATTATTCATATATAATTATGATGACTTCAGACCTACACATAATTTGAACAATATTATATGCAAAATTTGGCATGAATTAAGTCATTTTACGTGGTTGCGCGAAAACAATTGAGTTATGAACGAGTCAAATTCGTTGTAAAAATGCTCCATAAAGTAGTGTCAATAAGACCCTGTGTTGTATAAACATACAAAAATTATAATTACCCTTTTAAAATGCTTCGACTGCCTTTAAGATGTATAAATACGTTTAAATCACAGTGGTAACTTAACCCTTTAAGTGACATAGTCTTGCACTTTGAATTTTAACTCGAAATTTGGTATGCGTGTTGACTACTGGTTCAAAATGACGAAAACAATTTTTTTGATTTTTTTGAAACCCAGAACAGGGTAAATTTGGGTGGGAAATTATTCACCCAATGCCCTTTTAGGACAACGACATTTCTGACTTTTAGTACTTTTCTTTGGGATAATTATTACCCACCCTCTTTAAAATTAGCATACACATTAAATTACTGATGAAGATACAATGAAAATGTTCTTATTTTATTTGTGTTACTAATTGCACAGTGTGTGGTGTTGCTGAACAGTTGTAGGAACTGTAGGAAGAAGAAGAAGACTTCCACCAAGGTGCGTAAGTAAGTCTACACCTGGCTCCTGGCAATAATATATGATTGGTATGGATAAACATTGTATGTAACCTAAAGAAGATAATAAACAGGTATATGTAACATCTAAGTATATTCATTTACCAAGACATAACATGGTGGCAACAAGTGGGATTAAGGCACAAAACACCTAAAACAGTGTGCCCCAACAAGTGACGCCGGAAAACCAAAGAGTTTAGACGGAAGATATCACACTCGACGCACAAACTAGCCAAAGAGTTTAGACGGAAGATATCACACTCGACGCACCAGGGAAGACCACAAAAGTGAGTCACACAAGTAAAGTCAAAGATCTCTAGAAGAAAGACGTCAAACTCGACCACGAACAATGTCAGACACAGAGGAGGTAGAAAGTGAAGCTCCAGTAAAATCTGGAAGATATTGTAACTTCCAAATACCTCCACCGGAAAATTTCGACTGTTCAAATGGTTCAGAGTGGACGAAATGGATACGCAGATATGAAAGGTTCAGAAAATCTTCTGGCATTAAACAAAGATCAGAAGATGAACAAGTAAGCCACCTAGTGTATACTATGGGGGATGATGCCGAAAATATTCTTGCGTCATTCAGACTTTCGGAAGAGGATGAAAGTAAGTACGAAATTGTCAAAGGAAAATTCGTTACTCACTTTGTCAAAAAGAAAAACCTAATTTATGAAAGAGCAAAATTTCATAAAAGGAATCAGTTGGAAGGTGAAACTGTTGATGCTTTCATAAATACACTGCATACAATGGTGAAACGATGTGAATACCAAATAATGGAAGAAGAAATTTTACGGGACAGGATAATAATAGGAATCCTAGATGGTAACATGTCGGAAAGACTTCAAGAGGATCCTGATCTGACGTTGAACACAGTCATAAGCCGAGTTCGCAACAGAGAGGCACTGAAAAGTCAGCAAAAAGAGATTCGCCCAGGAAGTTCGCAACAGGTTGACTATGACAAGCAAAGCAAGGTAAAAAAACCAACTGAATGGAAAAATAAACCGGATAAAAATAAGGGAAAATCAAATAAAGGCAAAAACTCAAGTTGCACACGCTGCGGTAGGCAACCCTACCATACACTCGACGAATGCCCTGCTAAAGATACAGAGTGCTACAAATGTCGTAAAAAAGGTCATTTTGGTAAACGCTGTTACACAAAGAAAGTTGGTGAAGTCACAGAACAGTTGGAAGAAATATACATCGATTCAGTGGGCCTAGACTTAAAGTCGGAAAAGCCATGGCAAGTTGATGTGATTGTTAACCACAAGTGTTCTATTAAGTTTAAAATAGACAGTGGCGCTGACGTAACCGTAATCGCAGAAAGACACTTCAAGAAAATTGAAGGAAGACCTAAACTACAAGCACGCACTAAGAAACTGTATGGACCGGGTAGATTACCGATGAACACTCTCGGACAGTTCAAGTGTACGCTAGCAGTTGCAAGCAAGACTTCACAACAAGAGGTATTTGTGGTGAGTGACTTGGACAATCCACTTCTCGGAAGACCAGCAATAGTCGCGTTAGGAGTTCTTAAAGTTACAAGAATCCACGAGGTAAACTGCAGCCAAACATGGAAGGAAGAATTTCCGGAAATATTTCATGGACTCGGGAAGTTACCGGGAGTACACACAATTCGCCTAAAAGAGGACGCAAAACCATTTGCAATCAACACTCCACGCAGGGTACCAATTCCTCTTATGGACAAGGTTAAACTTCAGCTTGAGAAGATGGAACAAGATAATGTCATCTCGAAGATTGAAGAACCGACCAAATGGTGTGCCGGCATGGTCGTCGTGGCGAAACCAACTGAAGTTAGGATCTGTGTCGACTTGACCCAGTTAAACAAAAGCGTCTTGCGAGAACGTACGATCATGACTGCAGTTGATACAGCGCTGGCGGAGATCCAGGGAGACGCGAAGGTATTTACAAAAATTGATGCTAATAGTAGTTTTTGGCAAATTCTTTTAGATCCGGAGTCGGCAAAACTAACAACATTCCTGACACCCTGGGGGCGCTATTGCTTCAATAGATTGCCCTTTGGCATTTCAAGTGCTCCAGAAGTCTTCCAGAGCAAGATGTCCCAGATTCTGGAAGGTCTTGAAGGTGTTGTATGTGTAACAGACGACATACTCGTCTACGGTAAGGATAAAAGGGAACACGACATGCGCCTACGTAAGGTTCTTCAGAGAATGCATGAACGAGGTGTTACTTTGAACTCACCAAAATGTCTCTTCTCTGTGCCTTCGCTAAAGTTCCTAGGCTACATAGTCGGAGAAGAAGGTATCAGTGTTGACCCCGAGAAAATAAAAGCGATAACTGAGATGCCAGCTCCAAAAGACGTCTCGGAGGTAAGGAGACTTTTAGGTCTAGCAAACCAAGTCCTAAAGTTCCTGCCTGACTTAGCGGAAATGACAAAACCAATACGGGACCTACTCGTAAAAGACACCCCGTTTATTTGGGAGCAAGCCCAAACTTCAGCATTTGAACTAATCAAACAAAAGCTTGTTTCAGCACCCACTCTTGTTTTCTATGACGTCAACAAGAATACTCGACTCACAACAGACGCATCCTCGTATGGCCTAGGGGCCATCCTGGAACAGGAAGTCTCAAAGGACATTTGGAGGCCGGTCGCGTACGCGTCGAGGTCGCTGAGCGATGCGGAGACGAGGTATGCATCCATCGAGAAAGAGGCATTGGCAATCACGTGGGCATGCTACAGGTTCGACCAATACTTGCTCGGTAAGTCATTCCATATTCAGACGGACCATCTTCCTCTGATACCTATTCTGGGAAGAAAGCCATTAGACGAGCTATATCCTCGTTTATTAAGGCTCCGAATGAAACTGATGCGGTATGATTACACCATATCACATGTTCCTGGTAAACTACTTTACAGTGCGGACGCTTTGTCAAGAGCTCCAGTGGGAGAAAAACCTACAAACCAAGATATTGCCATGGAAGAAGAGGTAAGAGCATACGTGGAACAGGTGTTGTCTGATATTCCAGTCTCTGTGCAGCGTTTAACTGCAATCAGAGAGGAACAACAACGGGACCCGGTATTGAAAAAAGTATCACAATACACCACAAGCTACTGGCCTAACAAAAACATGGTTGATCCAGAACTACTTCCATACGATAAAGAACGGAGTAACCTTCTATACACAGAGGGGACGCTGCTATACCGAGATAGATTGGTTGTCCCGAAATCTATGTATCAAGACATGCTGAGGAGAATACATATAGGGCACCTGGGGATTAACAAGTGCAAGGAGCGAGCAAGAGCATCACTCTGGTGGCCGCGCATTTCCAGTGTTGGGGAAGGAACTTTTAAAAAGAACGCGTTCTTTTTTCGAGAACTTTTCAGTAAACTTACTCTTTTTGGATGAGCGAAGCGAAGACTTCAATTTTACCGACCCCCCAAAAAATTTAGCTCGGGTGTTTTTTTTTTTTTGTTTGTTTGTTTGTTTTTCTGTCTGTTTGTTCGCTCTCTACCGGGCAAACGGCATATGCGATCTGGATGAAAATTTGACAGGACCTTCGAAATCTCTGAACTTAGACTTGCCACGTTTTTGGGTACAATCGAAGAAATATTTCTCATGAATATCGTACTTTTACGATTTTTTTTCGATTTTTTGGGCGATATTTTCGTGCCATTTGGGCCAATTCTGACCAAACGGGTGAAGCTAAAACGTTCATATTATACATGGACATTAAGGTTATGATGATTTAGTACATTTTGAAAGAAAAAGTTGAAAAAGTTAGCAAGAATCTATAGAAATAAAGCTTTTAATATAAGATTTTTGGTTTTTTGTACGATATTTTCGTGCCATTTGGGCCAATTCTGACCAAACAGGTGGGGCTTCAACGTTCATATTATACATGGACATTAAGGTTATGGTGATGTAGTACCTTTTGAAAGAAAAAATTGAAAAAGTTAGCCAGAATCCATAGAAATAAAGCTTTTAATATAAGTTTTTTACGGTTAATAATACCAATTGACAAGAAACAAAAGAAACTTGACAACATTCACCTACAATGCGTAGGCAGCAAAACAAAGCACTTGCAAAAGTAAAGATATCCCAAGCAAACTTAAAACTTTAAAAAGCTCATCCATCAACGCGGCGGGACTTTAGCGTTTTCCTAGTTTAAATGAATGAACTTGAACTTTTAAAAGTTCATTCAGAGAACGAACTTTTCAGTTTTAGAAAGTTCATTTGAAAGTTCTTTCCGTGTGTCGAGCAGCCGTCGTCTCACCGCCGTCGAGTTACGAGTTTTGTACCGTTTGACAAAAAAATTCGTACACCAACTGTTATTTTCAGAAAACTATTTTAGCTATAGTCAAGTTGTAGCTAAAGATGTTTAGAAACTATGTCCAGAAAACCGATTCTCAAAATTTAATTTTGAGCTAGTCTTGTATATCACACTTTTGTCCAAAAATCTAAATATAATTTCCAAAAGTGAGGTTCTGTCCCGCCCAAAAAAATTCACATTTTTTTCCTTTTTTTTTAAAGGCCTTCTTTCATTCAGCAAACTTTTCAGACATGTTTCTTCGACTTTCAAATTATCGTCCAGAGGCGGTACCAAGCGGTACAATAGCCTTAAAACAATAACAAATCGTTGTTTATCGTAGCAAAGCAGTCGCGTGCGCTTGGCTGCGGGCGAACGACTGTCGCCCTAGATGATGCAAAGGATTTAAAGGGATTCAGAAACAAACTTGTGATTGTGGGAGACCCAGAATTAAGTGAAAATGCAGAGGAAACGGGGACGCACGTTCAGCTGATTTTTACAGGGTCACGCACGATTCACAAAGTTAAAACGATGCACGCCAACTAATTCGAAAAAAAAAATCTTGGAAGCCTAAAATGCTATTTGCCATAATTTTACAAGCTGGTTGACGAGAATGTAGTACAAATCATCAACACGATCAAATACAGCTCAACATTTTCGCCCAACTCAAACTCGCGAGTAGTTTGGTGAAAAAAAAAAAAAAATGTTTTTCATCGTGTTTTCTTCATTTTACGCCAGCCTTTAATAAAATAGTGATTTGGTTTTACAAAAGAACTTTTAAAAGAACTTAATTCATATTTTCGACGAACTTGAACTTTTCAAAATTTTAGGTTTTAAAAGAACTTGAACTTTTTAAAAGTTCATTATTTGAGCTGTGAACTGAACTTTTAAAAAGTTCATTTAAAAAAAGAACTGACCCAACACTGCGCATTTCACAACACGTTCAAGATGTGGTAGAAAATTGCCTTGAATGTGTGGAACACCGACAGAAACACCCAGAACCCTTAATGTCCTCCTTCTTTCATGAAAGACCCTGGCAAAAGAAAGCAATGGACCTGTGCCAGGTTAAAATTCACCATTATCTTATCATTGTGGACTATGTAATAAGTTCATAATCTGGGTTCAGATTTGTATAATCACTTTATTATTAGTATAAATCAAGTACAAATACATCTTAGTTTCTAGAACAAACTGTCTCTCTGACTGACGCCATTCCAAGTCTTTTTATCCAAATCCCTGTGCCCCCTCATACCAACCTTATGCATCTCACACTCCCTAGGCTGTTGCCAACTGTTACATTTTAGTACTAAACTCAATACATCTTTCCCCTAACAAAAGAAGTTAAATATACTATACAGAATGAAGATTAGCTAAACAAATCGTCACAGATACTTATATCAAGATGCTAATCTTTTAGTACAGGTTTTCAATCATTTTCCATAGATACAAAGATACATATATCAAGTTGCTCATTTTTAAGTACACCTTAACTATGAATTTACATTTTATGAAAACTTAAACTTGTAACTTCCTGAAATATAAATCAAGTTCACAAATATTTTACAGAAACACTATCAAATCAAACAATCAACACACTTCAATCAATGTTTTACATAATCTTTAAACCTGACAGGTTCTCTGATGACCCTCTTTGGCCTGGGATATTCAGTAGATGGATCTGGTATATTGTTTGGGATTATTGTTGGGATTATGGTTGGGACACATGAGTTAGGTGTTGTGTTCCGCATATCATCAACAATATCTTTGTCGGTAACCTCCGGTAGAACTACTAGCGAATGATCTGAAGGACTAAATGAATCTGAAGGATCTGAAGGATTTAAGGACTTTTTAAGCTCTTTTCTGTTCCTCCTTATGATTGTTCCATCTTGTCTCTCTACTACGTAAGATCTCGGTGTGTGGTATTTTCCTATGACTGTAGCTGGTTCCCACATTCCATTACGCCGCAGAACTACACTCTCATCGTTCTCCAGTGGTTTGAGGTCCTTCGTGTTCCGGTCAAAATAATGTTTTTGTTTAGTCTGTGTTAATTGTAACTTTTCTCGTACCCCTGTACATATCTCCGGTTTCAACAATGATGCCTCTGTTGGTATTTTAGCCCTCAGCTGTCTACTACAAAGCAGCTGTGCTGGCGAGTAATTGAGGCCTGTAACAGGTGTGTTACGATACTCTAACAGTAATAGATACACGTCGGTCTGCATGTGGTATGCCTTCTTGAGTATCATTTTGGATATCTTTACACCATTTTCAGCCATTCCATTTGCTTGAGCAAATGTAGGACTGGAAGTAGTTGTTTCAAATCCCCATTCCTTAGCACAGGCTTTGAATTCCATACTCGAAAATGGCATATTATCCGATCTAAGCCGGTTAGGAATCCCTTGCCGAGAGAAAACACTTTTAAACTTAACAATAAGTTCTTTAGCAGTTTTGGATGACAGTTGGATTAATTCAATCCATTTGGAGTAATAGTCTTTTATAACTAGGAAATTGTCTCCCCTGAACTCAAGAACATCTGCGCCTACCACCTCCCATGGTCTTTGGGGTATAGGGTGAGGAAGGAGAAGTTCCTTACTATTACTTTTGCGAAATCGTTCACAAGTTTTGCATCTTTTTACGTAATCTTCTATGTCTTGAGTCATGTTAGGCCAAAACAAAACTTGTCTTGCCCGGTTTTTGGTTTTTTCTTCCCCCATATGTCCTGAATGAACTAGTTCTAACATTGCTAATTTTAGAGTAGGTGGAACTAGGATTCTTGATCCGATAAAAACTAGACCATCATGGAAGTTAAGCTCATTCCTGTGATTCCAGAAAAATTCTGCACCCTGTGGTACTAGATTTTTATACTTAGGCCACCCTTTTAAATGAAATTCCTTCAGGATTTGTACAGTTTCGTCTGCCTGTGTGGCATTCTGAAACTCTAGCCTCTTTTCATTTGACATGGGCAGATATTTTGAGACCATGTGTACTAACACATGCATTTCCGGATCTGGAGTACCAGTTTCCTGCAAATATGCCCTTGAAAGAGTATCTGCTACAAACATTTTTGGTCCATTTAAATACTCAAGTTGTAAATCGTATTTCAGGAGTTTTAGCTGCATTCTCTGGAGCCTAGGTGACACACGATTTACATTTTTCGAAAGTATACTGATTAAAGGTTTATGGTCCGTGTGAACAAGAACTCTTCTTCCATATAAGAAATAATGAAACTTCTCTGTGCCAAAAACAATCGAAAGAAGTTCTTTTTCGATCTGTGGGTACTGCTTCTCTGTCTCCGTCATGCTTCTAGAGGCGTATGCGATAGGTTTGCCATCCTGAAGCAAACATGCTCCTAAACCGCTCTGGGATGCATCTACTTGGAGTATGGTTTGTTTGCATGCATTAAAATATGTAAGTACTGGAGCAGTACTAAGTGATACCTTGATTTTCTTCAGTGATTCTGCTTGTTCATGATTCCATTGCCACTGGGTCTCCTTCTTGAGTAGAAGACGCAGAGGTGCAGATAACTCCGACAGATTTGGGATGAATTGTCCCACGTAATTCACCATTCCCATGAATCTCCGAAGCTCCGTCACGTTTGTCGGGTCTGGCATCTCCTCAATGGCTCGAATCCTTTCAGCATCCGGTCGTAGGCCACTAGATGTCAAAATGTGGCCCATATACCTGACCTCTGGAACTCTGTACTGAAATTTTTCATCATTGAATTTAACATTAAGCAGTTTGGCCCGTTCAAGTAGAGCAATTAGGGCAGTGTCGTGTTCTTCTATAGTTTCCCCCGACACTATGATATCGTCAAATATCACCTGCACATTTTTGATGTCTCCAACATTTTCTATGTTACGACGTTGAAAGACTTCTGGAGCAGATTTGATACCATAAGGCATTCTTAGGAATTTGTATCTACCTTCAGGTGAATTAAAAGTACACAGATCAGAGCTATCTTGATCCAGCTGGACCTGCCAAAATCCCTCTCGCATGTCAACAATTGAGAAGTATTTCTTTCCAACTAAGTTTACCAAGACCTCCTCTGCCGTCGGTATCGGGTAATGTTGACGTTTAATGGCTTTATTAAGGTCAATGGGGTCAAGACAAAGTCTTAAGGAGCCATTTGGTTTCTCGACAATTACAAGATTATTAGCCCAATTAGTTGGCTTTGTTACCTTTTCTATGACACCTTTCTCTTCTAGGGACACTAATGTAGCTTTCAACCTGTCTTGTAAGGCTAAGGGAATTTTCCTAGAAGGTTGTATAACAGGAACATGGTTAGGTTCAAGGATTATCTTATGTTTGCCTGGCATGCAACCTAATCCCTGAAACACATCCTGATATTTTTCTATCACCTGTTCCCTGTTACCAATACCTGTAGCTTCTTTTACAGTATTCAATTCCACTTTGTTTACAGAGACTGGCATTTGTTTCATAAGCCCTAACTTCAAGCTGGCTTCTAACCCTAACATCGGTTTGCAATTCAAATCAGTTACCATAAATTCTACATTTACAGGCATTTTGTTATTCCCCTTACATTTCAGCATGACTTTGCCCTTCGGGTAAATTTTTGCTTCTCCAAAAGCTACTAGCACTGCATTAGTTTTTACCAATGATACATTTAATTTCAAATTCAAGAACTCATTCAAAGGCAGAATACTCACTTCCGCACCTGTATCAATTTTGCACTTCAATTTGTACCCTTCTACTTGAATACATTCCAGCCATTCTTTATGACCTGAGTTTACATTTACAATATTTATCCCTTTTGAACAATGTTTACTATTAAGTATGTTATTATTCATTAGTCATACCTTATTGTCTTCCTTCGTCTTAATAATAGTAGTTACATACAGTTCCGAGTTGTGATCATCCTCACTTTCTGAATTCTGGACCGCACATTCTGCAATCTTGGGCTTCCGCTTCCGACACATCTTGGCGAAGTGATTTTCTTCATTGCAAATCTTGCATTTCTTGCGAAAGGCTGGACAGGTCCTTGGCGCATGACGGTACCCGCATTTCTTACAATCGTATTCTTGAACTTCAGTTGTGTTCTGACTAGGCTGATGTCTTCCCCTCCCAGTCTGCTGGTCACGCCCATCCACCTTCTTGACAGCCTCTATGACAGCCTTGTTTTCCTCCATGGCCATCGCTTGTATTCTGCTAGCTTCAGCAGCCCGACAGTAGTCTGCCGCCTTCTCCAAGGTCAAATCACCTATTCTCAGCAACCTTTCCTTCATTGTGATATCACTTATCCCCATTACTACACGTAATGTCAATAGCTGTTTTAGTTGGGACCCAAATTCGCATGAACCTGCCAATAATTTTAGGCGAGTTAAAAAGTGGTCAAACTTCTCACCTTCTGTTTGAGTGCAGCCAAAAAAAACACTTTGTTCATATACTAGGTTTTTTCTAGGGGCACAATACTCGTCAATTTTTTTCAAAATCGCAATTTTTTTCAAAATCGCATTCAAGTTGTGCTTATCACCCACCGATATTTCAAATGTGTTATATATACTTAGGCCCTCGTCCCCCACTGCATTCAGAAGTGTGGCTACCTGGTCTTCATCAGATTCTTTGTAGCCTTTGGTGACGCGCATATATATCTCAAACTTTTACTTCCACAATTTCCATTTCTCACTGACATTTCCGGAAAAATCCAGTTCTGATAATTTCCGTGCATTTGCCATATTACATTCAGTATGATTCTATAGGCCTACTATTTTACTGACAACTAGATTTACCTTTGTGCTAGGCTTCAGCTTCGCATTCGATTCCGTTTTCTTGGCGTCTCTTCACGTGCTTGTTCTGGGGCCTGTTGCTTCTTACCTGTGTTCTAGGCTAAGCGTTCCTTACACACGCACTTTTGTTTCACTTTCATTTGATGGTTGCACTTGTAATTTACGCCATTAATAAAGTCTCCGCCGCTTGCCACCATGTAATAAGTTCATAATCTGGGTTCAGATTTGTATAATCACTTTATTATTAGTATAAATCAAGTACAAATACATCTTAGTTTCTAGAACAAACTGTCTCTCTGACTGACGCAATTCCAAGTCTTTTTATCCAAATCCCTGTGCCCCCTCATACCAACCTTATGCATCTCACACTCCCTAGGCTGTTGCCAACTGTTACATTCTATCACTAAACTCATTACAGACTATTTTTCCAGATACCCGGAATTAATCCTTTTATCCAGTACTACATCCAGTGCAGTCGTCAACGAACTAAAGATAGTATTTGGACGGTTTGGTATTCCAGAAGAGGTTGTGTCAGACAACGGTACACAGTTCAAATCAGTCCAGTTCAAAGAGTTTTCACGAGCATATGAGTTCACACACACCACTAGCAGTCTCGGATTCCCGCAAAGCAATGGAATGGCCGAGCGCACGGTGGAGACGGTGAAATCCATACTCAAGAAGTCAAAAGACCCCACATTGGGACTATTGTCTTATCGTACTACTTCCTTGGAGAACGGATACAGTCCGGCAGAACTACTAATGGGAAGAAGACTACGAACAACCCTACCGGTGTTTCCTGAGACACTACGTCCAAAAACAATTGATTGGGAGTCACTACGGAACAAGGAAAGAAGCCTTAAAGAAGACCAGAAAAGAAATTACGATCAACGTCACCGTACGTCATCTCTAAAGTCCATTGAGATAGGTACGCCAGTCTGGCTGACAGACATGGGCCGCTACGGGACCGTATCGGGCAGATGCGAAGAACCTAGATCGTACAAAATCTCTACTCCTCAAGGGAATTTGCGAAGAAACCGCAGGCACCTAATTCCTGTCCGGGAACTGCCAAATGAAATGGAAAACCTGGGGGAGGAAGAAGAGAACATCCAGACAGCTGAACAGCTTACACCAAGACGGTCGACCGAACACTAACCGAGCGGAGAGAAGAATCGACCCGTCGTTGAACCAGGTCCGATCAACAATCAAATGTATATAACAGAGAGAGGCAGACGAGTAGTGCCGCCTAGTAGACTAAACCTATAGATAATCTCTAGATTAATCATGACTATGATAATACAACTTATGATTGTTTTCTTTAGTATGTAGGTTTGAAAATAATTAGATTAAGTTACTCTTTGATTAGATAATTACTCATGTTAAAAGATGATTCACACTTCAACATAATTATATTAAGTTACTCTTTAATTATGCCCGTAAGGGGGATATGTGGTGTTGCTGAACAGTTGTAGGAACTGTAGGAAGAAGAAGAAGACTTCCACCAAGGTGCGTAAGTAAGTCTACACCTGGCTCCTCACAATAATATATGATTGGTATGGATAAACATTGTATGTAACCTAAAGAAGATAATAAACAGGTATATGTAACATCTATATTCATTTACCAAGACATTACACATAGGGTAGGGCTTAGGTTTATGAATAAGGTTTATGAATAAAATAGGGTAGCCCAAGGTCTATTGCTGTATGGTAACTCTAAAGTAGCCTAGGCCCTACGATAAATGTAGGCCTAAGTCTATGGTGGTCCTATATCTAGGGTAGACCTGAGACTATACTTTTACTTCATAATAAGCCCTTAGTCCTATGCTTACGGTTAGTCTAGGTAAGTCTAAGTTGACTGTCCAATGTAAATCTAGGGAGGACGATTCTCCCGCGCGAGGGTTTTTGAGGTTATGAATGACCAATAATCTCACAAAAATGCTAATAACATGATAGCGCAACACGATATGCACAAACTGTTGGCAAAAAAAGATTCAGCGTATGTTTCTTGTGATGAAATGTAAATTGCTATGTATGAATTCGATAATTTGATTGAAACCAATAACAAAATATTGGAGCTGTCAAAACTTTTTTTCAAAATTTTCAAAGCAAACAATCATTTTTAGGATACAACTCAAGAAAATTTTCACGAATTCTTTATAAAATGCATTTTCTAGGTAATAAATATTAAGTTACATAACTGCATCAAGATGTAACCACAATTCCCCATTTTCCACAACGCCTTTTCCACCCACGGAACACAAACTCTACATTTTGTGGGTGTTTGAAGTGACATTGGGACAATAGTAGACAACTTCACTATAATGACTTCACTATAATGACTCCAAAATCTCTGAATCTAGGAACACCTCAAGAGCAATTTGGTCCATGATCAAATCACAGACCACTGCCTCTAAACCCAAATGCGACCTCACGCTAACCATTAATGGTGAAGTTATATCAGATGCATCTTCTCAATGCGAACTTTTTAATGAATTCTTCATCAACTCATGTAATATTGGTAGACCCAATGTGCCAATCAATACTCCCCTCCCTCGTAAACCCTTGCCATCTCCGTTAGGCCATACCATCTTTCTCTATCCTACCACTCCTCTTGAAGTAGCTATGGTAATTAGGAAATTTGGTTCCAAACACTGATATGGACTAGATGAAGTGCCTCTTCTATCCAAGTGTACGGACTTTCTCTCTGGCCCACTAGCCTACATTATTAACCGATCCTTCTCTGAAGGCATTTTCCCCTCCAAGCTAAAGGCAGCAAAAATTATACCTATTTATAAACACAAAGGTAAAAAATCTGAAATGACAAACTATCGTCCCATCTCCCTCCTTTCATCTTTCTCCAAAATATTTGAATATATCATGCACGATCGTCTAATATCATTTCTAAATCACCACAACATTATCTCCCCTAGCCAACACGGTTTCTTGAAAAACAAATCCACCACCAGTGCAATCTACAGTTTTCTGTCCCCCCTCTATTCTGCTCTCGACAAAGGCGACCAAGCTGTAGGATTGTTCTACGACATGACCAAGGCTTTCGACACCATTGATCACAAAATTCTTCTCGACAAACTACATACTTACGGTATCCGTGGGGTAGCTCTTGATTGGATTTCCTCTTTTTTGTCTGACCATACCCAAGTAGTGGAACTCCAAACATCTAATAAGTCAATCCGTCAACACAACCTGCTCTAAACCTCTGTCAATAGTCTGCGGGGTTCCCCAGGGATCAATTTTGGGACCATTAGCCTATATCCTTTATGTCAACGACCAGTCCGCCTACTTAAAAGAGGGCTCTCTCACCCAATATGCTGATGACTCCAGCCAACTGCTGACACTACCCAAACTCCAACCCATTCCGGACCTCCCCCCTTAATAAACAATCAAGTAACGTTAATGTCATCATCCTGCCTCGGCAAACAACTCACCATCTCACGCTCTAAAACTGTTTATCTATACTTTCACACCCCTTATAAGATCCCTACTGCCAGTCCCCTTGTTCGTCTTGACTCTGATACTATCCCCCGCGCTCACACAGTCAAAGTCCTAGGCCTTGCACTAACTGATAATCTAGACTGGTCCATCCATGTAAACCACGTTGCCAGCAAAATATTATCTGGCTGCTACTCAATCAGAAAGCTCAAAAAAATAGTTCACCCCCACATCCTATTGCTAGTTTACTTTGCACACATTCACTCTCACTTATCATATGGCCTGCTATTTTGGGGAGCTTCCCCCCATGCAAACGGAATATTCATTCTCCAAAAGAGAGCGGTTCGTATCATAGCTGGTGTCTCCAGAAAACACTCATGTAGAGAACTTTTCAAGGAACTTGGTATTCTTACTCTAGCATGTACCCTTATCCAATCAGCCGCATTATTCGTTCGCACCAACCGTAACCTCTTCCATCTAAATGCTTCTGTGCACTCCCATAACACTAGAGCCAACCTTCACATACACAGGCCCTCCCACAATCTGCGCCTCTTTGCACAAGGCCCTGAATATCTAGCTTCCACCCTCTACAATAAGCTCCCTGACCACATCAAAACCTCTCCCACCCTGTCTTCCTTTAAACATAAGTTGAAATCATATCTTACAGCAAACAGCTTTTACTCCATCAATGACTACCTCTCCATGTAAATATTTGCAGTTAATTCATTTTATCATTATAATATTAACAAATTATCTAGAGTATAACCACAAACAAGCACTGTAATTAAAAATTTTCAAATGTTCCCTTAGCCGAAATGATGTAACAAACTTCAATATATAATATATATGTGCTTACACGCTTCCTTGGATTGTGCAGGTATATAAGACACATTCTGCTGTACATCCTCCAATTGCTGTTTTCTGTGCCATCAGCAATTCTAATCACAATATCACATCAATATTGCTTTATATCCAACTTTTCTTTATTCTATATGAATTCTTAATCAGCTAGTAAGGCATTCTATTATTTTGCATCTACTTTACTTTAACATAAACACTAATCAATCAATCATCACACATATATATATATATATATATATATATATAACATATATTTGTTTTTACGTAGATTTTCTCGGATATAATGTGACATAATGAAATTCTTTCGAGTTTCCGAGTTAAATAAGTTTTAATACCAACGTTTCGAACAGTTCTCCCTGCTCATTCTCAAGTTAACGACATACAAATTAAAAAACATTGAGTAAACAAACAAGACAATAACAAATAATATAAAAGACAAAACAAGTCACTGCAACTGCTCAGCATTACATTTAAGATCTTTGCGATGACCTTAACAGGCGTTTGGTAGGTGGAGCTTCAGGTGGCTTCTTTATTCTCCTATCCACTCTAGCTGGAGGAACTACATTTTCCGTGGCAACTGGGGGTATTATCGGCACCACATGGCTATCACGTAGCGCCAGTTTCCAGGTGGGTGCTAGTCTTTTCGCATCATCTCGTATGTTTAAGTTATGCGGTCGTTTCTCCATTTCGACGGCTTCTCTAACAATACGAGATACTTCATGGTCCACTCTGGCAACAGTCTTTGCGTTCGCGAAATCTATCCAGTGCTCCTTCTCAAAATAGTGCTGGAAAAGAGCAGATGTAGTTTGCCTGTTTTTTATTGCAGTTCTATGCTCGTCCAGACGTGCTGAGATTTTACGGTTCGTCAATACAGGTTTCGCGAACGCAAAGACTGTTGCCAGAGTGGACCATGAAGTATCTCGTATTGTTAACATATCATAAAGGCCTAAGTAAAGGCCAATAATCATAAGAAATTCGCGGTATTGCCATCAAGTTAAAATTACTGAAAATACACGTCTCCAAATTACGAGATAAAATTCCTTATTTTGCTAGTTATTTTGCAGCTGAGGGTTACAAAATATAGTGATTGTCCTACCCCATCGTACCCAACTACTGGAAAGTGGAAATACCTCTAGAACTGACGCTTACAATGAAATATTATGCTTTAAAGCATGAAAAACACACTTGCTCCCTATGCAGCCTGTGTTTTTATCTGCCTTCGGACGGCCATGTTGGCATACTGATGGTGCGGATTAAGATTTTGAAATTGATTTTAATAGAATATTTGGTTTTATATATAAATAAATATATATTCTTTTCCAGAGCTTCATGGTTATATTCAATTCCCAGTAGTTCTATCAACTCAACGGGAGTATGCCTATAGCCATATGAGTACAGTTTCCACGATCCCACACTATAGACCAGTCGAGAAATCAAAATTTATGCTTAGAAATCAATGATAGCGGCAAAATGTGAGACATTTGAGTACCGGGCTGATTTATAGGTAAAAAACCCCAATAAATCCGAATTTGCCGGGTACCACCTTGGATTTTGTCCCGTTTGTCCAGAATCCAAGATGGCGTCCAACAAGGTGTAAAATCCGGATAAACCCATTAAAAGTACTATTTTTGTTCATTGAACACGTCAGTGGGGTTCATTTCACGGTTTTAGGTGTCGCGGAGAACGATTAAAAGTGTGGCGTAAAAGCCCCAGAAACTGAAGTACCATTTTCAACATGGCGGCCACTTTGATGGAGAAAACTGGGTCTATTTCCCCCTTTGAGTAAATACCATTTTAAACGTGGGAGACATTGTGGTACCGGGCTGAATAATGGGTAATAAACCCCGCTGAATCTTAATCTGCCCGGTACCACCTCAGATTTTGACCCATTTGCCCGGAATTCAAGATGGCGTCCTACATGGTGTTGAAAAGCGCAGGAAAAGTCCTATTAATTTTGGGTAAACACTTAAGGAGGGTTCATTTTAAGGTTTTCGGGGTCAAGGAGAACGATGGAATGTGTTGCGGAAACGCAAAAGAACCGGAAGTACCATTTTCAAAATGGCGGCCACGTTCATGTGAAAAAAACGGGTTTTTTCCGTTTTTCGGGATAAATACCATTTCATGTGTGAGACATTTGGGTACCGGCAAAATTTGTAAGAAACAAACTATGTCAAATCTGAATTTGCCCGGTACCATCTTGGATTTTGACCCATTTGCCCGGATTTCATGATGACGTGCAACAAGTTGTTTAAAAGGGATACACCTAGTTAAAGTCCTATTAGTGCTGGATCAACACCTTAGAAGGGTTCATTAAAGGGTTTTCCGGGTCAAGAAGAGCGATGGAACGGGTTGCGGTAACGCCCAAGAAACGGAAGTACCATTTTCAAAATGGCGGCCACTTTGATAAGGCGAAAAGTGTTTGTTTTGCCCTCTTTGGGTAAATACCGTTTTATACGTGTGAGACATTGTGGTACCGGGCTAAATTATGGGTAACCCCCGCTGAATCTTAATCTGCCCGGTACTACCACCAGCAAGGCTTATTACCCATAATTCTTCCTGGTACCACAATGTCTCACACGTATAAAATGGTATTTACCCAAAGGGGGCAAAATTTTTTTTTCGCCATATCAAAGTGGCCGCCATTTTGAAAAAGGTACTTTTGTTTATTGGGCGTTACCGCAAAACGTTCCTTCGCTCTTCTTGACCCGGTAAACCCTTTAATGGGCCCTTCTAAGGTGTTCATCCAGCACTGATAGGACTTTAAATAGGTGTATCCCTTTTTAACAACTTGTTGCACGTCATCATGAAATCCGGGCAAATGGGTCAAAATCCAAGATGGTACCGAGCAAATTCAGATTCGACATAGTTTGTTACTTACAAATTATGCCGGTACCCAAATGTCTCACACATGAAATGGTATTTATCCCGAAAAACGGAAAAACACTTGTTTCCACATGAACGTGGCCGCCATTTTGAAAATGGTACTTTCGGTTCTGGGGCTTTTACGCAACACATTCCATCGTTCTCCTTGACCCCGAAAACCTTAAAATGAACCCTCCTTAAGTGTTTACCCAAAATTAATAGGACTTTTCCTGCGCATTTCAACACCATGTGGACGCCATCTTGAATTCCGGGCAAATTGGTCAAAATCTGAGGTTGTACCCGGCAGATTAAGATTCAGCGGGGTTTATTTCCCATAATACAGCCGGTACCACAATGTCTCACACGTATATAATGGTATTTACTCAAAGGGGAAAATAGACCCAGTTTTCTCCATCAAAGAGGCCGCCATTTTGAAAATGGTACTTCCGTTTCTGGGGCTTTTACGCAACACTTTTAATCGTTCTCCACGACACCTAAAACCGTAAAATGAACCCAACTGACGTGTTCAATAAACAAAAATAGTACTTTTAATGGGTTTATCCGAATGTTACACCTTGTTGGACGCCATCTTGGATTCTGGGCAAACGGGACAAAATCCGAGGTGGTACCGGGCAAATTCGGATTTATTGGGGTTTTTTACCTCCAAATCAGCCCGGTACCCAAATGTCTCACATTTTGCCGCTAGTATTAAAAATCTTAAATTTTTTTTTCAGTCTACTAACACTGTCAATATTTTTTAATAATCATAGAAAATAGAATAATACATAAAAACAGTCTAAATAAAATGTTAATTTCAAATACGCGAATCATGTGGGATAATCACTGGCGCCGTTTGACAAAACGATGATGTTTATATGGGCTGCACGTAGACTGTTGTCCGCCCTCTCAGGCGATTACCGGATCGTGACGTACGCGGGCAGGCAGCCGGCAGCCAGGGGTTTTGACGCGCATTCAAACGTGCAAAACTTTGACTGGTGAAAAAACCCTTAAAAATTAAGAAAATCAAAAATATTTTTTCCAAATTTTTCTGATCCGGTACACGGCCAATATAGCCACCTCAAAATAATTTCAAACTTCAATTCGTCAGGGCACACCATTCAACGTAGGGTGTTGTGCTTTTGTGACATTAATTTCCAACTGTTTTTCTTTGGACTGACTGAGAGAAAACAGATTTATTTTAACAATTGTCTTTCCTGCGAATTTTTTTCGTTTGGCGGTACAAATCGGTAAAAAATACCGCCAAACGAAAAAATTCGCTGGAAAGACAATTGTTAAAATAAATCTGTTTTCTCTCAGTCAGTCCATAGAAAAACAGTTAAAAATTAATGTCACAAAAGCACAACACCGTACGTTGAATGGTGTGCCCTGGCGAATTGAAGTTTGAAATTATTTTGAGGTGGCTATATTGGCCGTGTACCGGATCAGAAAAATTTGGAAAAAATATTTTTAATTTTCTAAAATAGCCATGTTTCAAAGCCATTCACTATATTTTAACTTAGTAGCATATTTTGGAAAATAGAAAAACGCGGTGGAATAGCCTTAAGGACATAGTTATTGATTCATAGCAGTTGTTATTATTTATTATTATTATTATTATTATTTATTTTTTACAATCCACATGATATTCTCATGTATAAAAGGTTACAAATGTATGAACAATGTACATTTAACAGAATATTAACGAGAATACCAGCATGGTTGTAGAAGTGAAACAGATATTGCAGAGCCCCATAGCATGGCATGCCTGTTTCACTTCTGTGAGCGTTTGATGCTTAAAACAAAAAACTAATAAGATATCACTAATCATAAATCAACACTACTTTACCTTGAAATAGAGAAATACAATAGAATCAAAAATCAGAACTACGTTTCAATAAAATAGGAGACATTGACTACACATAGGGCCCAATGATAAAATGACAAACATGGCATTATTTTGTCTGGATTGGTAGATACAACCTAAACTAATTAATAATCGAAAAACAGCTGTGAGAAATGAAAACCGTAGGTCAACTAATGCGGATTAAAACCAGTCTTTAAATGTTACAGTTGAATCACTGAAATAAAGTTTTTATCCTATTCTTAAAATTAATATCATTTTTCACTTCTAGGGGTATTGAGTTCCATAGTGTGACTGCACGGTAGTAGAAACCATTTTGATGTATTGAAGTTCTAGCACGGGGAGGATTGAGAATGACACCTGTGTTCTGGCGATTGAGTTGTCTAGGGTGAATTGAAATTCTGTTGTACGGGTTGAGGTCTGTTTCACCAGTTAACATATTCCACAGTAAAATGAGGTCAGCTTGTTCACAATAATTTTTTATTGAGGGGAGGTTACATCGAGTTAGACGCTCAGTCGCACTATCTGAGTAATTGTTCTTCATTAAAATTACTTTAGTTGCGCGGTTCTGAATTACTTCTAGTTTGTGCATATTTATTTGAGATGTAGGGTGCCAAGCAGGTAAGCCGTAAGTAATGATAGGTCTAATTAAAGAGAGATATGCTGTCCTTATTGTTTTGGATCTACTTTTCTTAAGGTTGCGGTTGACGAAAACCTAGTAGATTAGAGGTCCTATCTCTTACACTATCTGTGTGTTGATGAGATGGTTATACCTAACAGTTTTATACTTTTTTTTAGTTAGAAAGTTTCCTGAAATGACATAGTTAGACAGAATCGGAGATTTGGATCTAGAAAATCTAATATATTGCGATTTGCTGGCGTTCAGGTGCATACTATTCAAAGCACACCATTTTTCAAGTGCAGATAAGTCAGCCTGTAGTGAATTTACATTATCTATCCCTGAAATCGGTCAAAACAAGGTAGGATCATCTGCATACTGGGCTACTTGGGAAGTCACATGTTGAGGAAGGTCCAAAAAGAATATTGCAAACTGACACAATGGCACTGGCACAATTGACTTATACAAATGGGAGGATAGTTATAATAATTGTATTGTGTATAATGTAAATAATATATTTCATAACTAAATGAACGATAAAAGAACGCATAATTAAAATTAATTGTACATTTTACTTGCGGAACGTAGGTTCGCGTTAACTCATTTCAATTCCACCAGGTAGAAAGTTTGGAGCTGGGTACAACAGGCGATGTTTTTGGAATGTGGTGATATTCTGATTTAGGTACCGTTTCGCGCACTCAAGCATTCACGCACTTGACTATTCGCTCACTATACCATTCGATCACCAGGCTATTCGCGCCACTAGACCATTCGCGCACTAAAGCATTCGCTAATCTGAAACTTTCGCGCACTGGAAACCTTGAACAAAGGGTTTCGCTCAGTTCATCTTTCGCTCACTCGAATATTCGCGCACCAGAGCATTCGCTAACTTAAATTTTCGCTCACTAGACATGTTCCCGATAATATAGCGGCCTACGTTCATTTACTCGATGAAACGTTTAGTTTTTCATCTTGTAGTAACATTAGAAATACTCGATACGAGCCTAGTGTCGTAGTAGCCGAAGCCTTTATACGTCCTTTTTGTGATTATCGATTTCGAAAGTTTCGACGAGATATTGTATGTGAAGGGCTCTTCGCTCTTTTCGTGCCCACTCGTTAGGAAGAGTGAGCGTTTTATATCTTTTGTTTTTCCCTCTTTAAAGTCACGTCGTTGTTTGCAACGCTAAACGTGGCGGAATGACAGCGTGTTACTGATTGAAAATTCAATATCGGGTTTTCCACTTACATATAACAATGAAAATCTGTTTGCAAAGCACTTTCGAAGCTTTTAACTAATAATGAGGTTGTTTTTCATAGTTCGTATCAACAGATAAAGCTTTTCATTAACAATTACACCTACGGGAGTGTTTCCCGACTAACAAAATCGAGAAAACATTTCATGTTTTGAAGTGTTTTAAGATTGTTTTTCTGATGGCAAAATCTTTCCATAGAGATTTAAATATCGTCAATGCTAAATTACAATTGAAAATTTATTTTGAAATACTTTCGAATGTAAGTACGTTACAATTTTAATTAGTCAATGCGATGCCTGTTTTATTTATTTATTTATTTATTTATTTATTTATTTATAAGATAAGCGTAGCAAGCGAAGCGAAGATTCCATTTCACTACACTGGAGAAAAAATCCGGAATGTTTTTTTTTCTTTTTTTGTATTTTTGTGTGTCTGTTAACACGATTCCGGCTAAACCGTTACTCCAATTGCGATGAAATTTTATGGAGGCCTTCGAAATTTCTAAACTTAGAACTGCTACCTTTTAGAGAGCAATCGAAAAATTATTTCTCATAAAAATATCAATTTTACGATTTTTTTCGATTTTTAAAACATTTATTATTATTATTATTATTATTTGTTTATTCTTGTTTGTTAAAATTGCAACAAGAAACGGCGTCGACGCTAGCAAATATCTTGCTAAAACACTCAAAATCTGTGGAAATCTTGTGCCGCGAAGAGCCTTGATGAAGCACGTGAAACTAACTAATTTAGCACATGCAGTTGGTTCCCCATAAGTGCTCCCTGCACAGGGAAGGGAAATGACTCACTGAGCAGTCTTTGAGGGCGGGCGGCAGGTCGTTCCATTGGTTAACTACCCGGAAAGAAAAAGCACGTCGGCCGAGCAGTCCTTTGGCCGGAGGGGGTTGGAGGCGGGGGTGCCTATTATCGTCGCCTCTCAACACGCGGCCCTGGATGATGCGCGCGCACACGTCAAAATCAGTGGCGCCACTGAGGCATCTTTTAAAAAACACCAGATCGGTGTACTGCAGGTGCATGGTCATTGGCATAACCTGCATCTGGTCACAGGGTGGGGGAGGTTACGGCCATGTATGAAATGCAGCGCCCTTCTCTGCACCCTCTCAAGCTTTGTAGTGTTCTCGATGGTAGTTGGGTGCCAGGCGGGAAGGCCGAAAGTCATGGAGGGCTTGACTAGCGACAGGTAGGCCATCCTCTTGACGCGGGGCGTGCAGCCGTGCAGGTTGCGGGCCGCGAAACCCAGCACCTGCAACGCCTTGGTGCGCACGATGTCGGTGTGCACGTTCCATCGGAGGTCGCTTGTGATGTGAACGCCGAGGAGGCGCTGCTTGTCGACGTACTCGAGTGGGACACCATCGATGGTGTACATGAAGTAAAGTGGGGTGCGAGCGCGCGTAATGTCCATCATCTTGCACTTGAGGGCGTTGAGCGACATGCCATTTTCGTCGCACCAGATCTGAATGTCGTCTAGGTCTGCTTGGAGGGCGTCTGCATCCTCTTGGGTGCCCACGATACAGTACAGGGTGACGTCATCAGCGTACTGGAGCATTTGGATCCTTGCCGAGGTAGGGAGGTCGGCTACGAAGACGTTAAATAGCAGGGGGCCGAGCACACTGCCCTGGATGACGCCCGAGGGCACGTCCCGGAATTCTGAGCGCTCGCCGTTGAACTGGACGAACTGTGTGCGGCCGACCAGGAAACTCTCAAACCACCTAAGCAAATTGCCCTTAATGCCATAATGCTCGAGCTTGGATAGTAGACGCACGTGTGGCACTTTATCGAACGCTTTAGACCATAACACCTACATGCTTTATTTGATTGTAATGATTTTTTCACAGAACCCTATTTTATGAATTGATATATTCGTGTGAAATTTGAGCAGAATCGAAAAATTATTTCTCATGATAATCGCAAATATACGATTTTTTTCGATTTTTCAAATTTCTTTGACTTATAACACTGACATGCTTTATACGATAGTAATGATTATTCACAGAACCTTAATTTTATATATTACTAGGAAGCTTCGCAAATGTTTTGTCATGCGCGTTGTTGGATGAGCGTATGTTTCTTTAAACGAAAAAAGCGTAAAATTGCGATTTTCATGAAAAATTGTTTTTCCCATCGCGCTCAAATTTCACACCAATATATTAATTCATAAAATTAAGGTTCTGAGAAAAAATCATTACAATCCGATGAAGCATGTAGATGTTATAAGTTGAATAATGTTTTAAAAATAGAAAAATACCGTAAAATTGCGATTTTCATAAGGAATAATTTTTCGGTTGCGCTTCAATTTCACACGAATATATTAATTCATATAATTAAGGTTCTGTGATAAAATCGTTACAATAGGATAAAGCATGTAGGTGTTATAAGTCGAGAAACTTTTTAAAAATCGAAAAAAAAAAATTGCGATTTTAGTGAGAAATAATTTTTCGATTGCGCTAAAAAATGTGGCAATTCTAAGTTCAGAGATTTCGAAGGCCTCCAGAAAATTTCATCGCAATTGGAGTATCGGTCTAGCCGGAATCGAGTTAACAAACCGACAAAAATACAAAAAAAAGAAAGAAAGAAAGAAAAAGAAAAAAAAACATTCCGGATTTTCTTCTCCAGTGTAGTGAAATGGAATCTTCGCTTCGCTCGCTACGCTCATCCAAATATATTCGTGTGAAATTTGAGCGTAATCTAAAAATTATTTCCCAGGAAAATCGCATTTTTACGCTTTTTTTCGTTTAAAAAAAAATTACGCTCATCCAACAACGCGCCTGAAAAAAACTTTTGTGAAGCTTTCTAGTTTGATGAGCGTAGAGAGCGAAGCGAAGATTCAATTTCACTACACTGGAGAAGAAAAATCCGGAGTGTTTTTTTTTCTGTTTGTATTGTCTGCCACGAACTGCGAGAACTGCCACGTTTTGAGCGCAATCGAAAAATTATTTCTCATTAAAATCGCAATTTTAATGGTGTTTCTTTTTTTAAAACAATTCTTTGACTTATACCACATACATGCTTTATCCTATTGTAATGATTTTTTCACAGAAACTTAATTTTATGAATTAATATATTCGTGTAAAACTTGAACGAAACCGAATAATTATTTCTTATGAAAATCTCAATTTTACGATTTTTTTCTTTTTTTAAAATTACGATCAATAAAAAAATAAAAAAATTAATTAAATTTTTTATTGAATTTCATTTCATTTAAAAAAAATTATCGACTAAGTAATAATTTTTTCACAGAACAACAGAAAATCCGCATAACACATGGCAGCCCAACGCACCAATTACGCTCATCCAACAACGCGGCGGGACTTAAGCGTTTTCCTAGTTTATTTAACGTCACTGGATCTAGATGACGTTGCAAAACTGTTATCTCCTAGTTTCTTTCTCTACTACTTGGTTCTAAAGACACTGTGCGGATGAGACCGTTAGTCAACTGTTGTTTCATCCCTAATCGCTAAGTTCATGTTTGTACTTAGTTTACGAACCTCAACGCGAGATGGCATGGTGTCACTATATCAAACCACAACAACGTTATTGGATGAGCGAAGCGAAGATTCCATTTTACTTCACTGGAGAAAAAAATCCGGAATGTTTTTTTTTTCTTTTTTTTCTGTTTGTATTTTTGTGTGTTTGTTAACACGATTCCGGCTAAGCCATTACTTCAATTGTGATGAAATTTTCTGGAGGCCTTAGAAATCTCTGAACTTAGAACTGCTACGTTTTTGAACGTAATCGGAAAATTATTTCTTATAAAAAACGCAATTTTACTATTTTTCTTTTTTTCATAATTACGATTAATTAATTGTATTAATTGTAGTAAATAATAAAAAAATTAAGTTAATTTCTTATTTAATTTTATTTTATTTTAAAAATTATTCGACTAAGTAATGATTTTTTCACAGAACACCAGAAAATCCTCATAACACATGGCAGCTCAATGCGCCAATTACGCTCATCCAATAACGCGCCTGAAAAAGCGTTTGCCAAGCTTCCTAGTTAAATACATCTCATTAAATAAACTTGTATTTATTTTTATTCCGTTGACTGGTACAATGTAGATACATGAATATTGTCAATTCATTTAAAATATCGTTAAAAGAAACAAAACATAACGATGCGAAAGCACGATAGACAGACAGATCTAGCACAATGTAATGTAACTACCTAAAGATAAGTTAACAATAAGTTACTCAAATGTGTTTCCGACAAAAAAATATCAGGCATACATTGGTGTAATTAGTAAAGGTATTTCGTGACGTATAATTGTGAAGATTGATGAACCAATTTGCTTTTCATTGTAATAATTAACCAAGATATTGTAGGCTTTCACGACCCGTGGTTGAGTTCTGATTGTTACCTGGGTTGTTGCGGCGTGTCGTGAAGAAGCCACCGACATGGGTGGTGAAACGTTGAGCGACAACTCACTATCGACACGACGCAACAACCCAGGCAACAATCAGAACTCAATAATAGGCCAATATATTCAAAATTTTTAGGTAAATTTAAAAAATAGCAAGGGAGCACGCACTAAGAACATCGGTGATGAGTATGGATTAACCTTCGGTATCACGATATGGCCCTAATAAGGCGACCTGTGTGAGTCGTGAATGTTGATAGTGTTGATATAGCTTGAAGATTATTTTGTGCCAGTATTTTAATCACTTCGATCAAAATGTATTTAAAAGCTTATCGATGAATGTTGTAAAAAGTTTATAAATACGTAACGTAAAGTCCAAAACGTATGTCAATTTTCGCAATTAATTATGTAGTATATAATTATTATTTTATTGAACCACCTTTGAACATTTACATAATAAGTCACGCCCTGCCCTGAAACACACGTATAACGCTAGTTAGAGCAGATGGAGGGTTCGAGAGCTAGTGTAACGGCTTCGTTCTCCTCGACGTCTACTTGTCAGTCCGGGTTAGTGAAGGATCCTATATGACTATCAAGATTTCACCGTCCTTTTGGATGTGACGTACAGCCTTTGGGTCCCCTTGGTACTTTTCGAAAGGGGTATGCTACGTGCCGGTACCGGGTCTCCCTTCCTCCTTCTATTCATCCTTTATTCTCACCTATCACCACTCATCGTCTGTAATAGCCTTATTGCATTAATATGAGACGTTTAGCAATACAAATCAATCAATCAACACTAATTATTTTAATAACTTAACCTAATACAACATGCGTGAAATACGACAATCTCTGTATTAAAAAACATTACCTTAAGACATTAGGTGTGTCTCTTGCCTCCAGTAATAATGAATATGACTACTGTGACTACTTGAACACTACTTTTATCTAGAGTATAAGTTAACACGGCAATAATAAAATACTATATTTGGTAGCAAAATAAAATCATAGTAAATGAGTAAATATAGTAAAAAAAACTTACTGTTTGCCCTCTCTAAAAAGGCAACTAACTACTTGCCGATGTCCAAGTAATTATTTTGAAGTGTCCATATCTCAATAGCGCGTACAAGTGCAGCATGCCACTCGATGTAAAGCAATAAATCACTCAATTACACGATCTCCGCGTTGAGACTAACGGACGCAGCTACTAACTAACGTATCTCGCGTCGCGTAACGGTGGTTTACGAGCTCGAGACGGAGCTACTCTCGGCGCGTCGCGACGGAGAGCGGGCGTCGATTGAGGCTCGCAGCATCCGCGAGGGATTCTAGGGGAGACGGCGCCGTTATACGCAGGACACAGAGAAGGCGTGCAGCGCTGCATCCATGAGGAATATCCCGCTCTCTGCAGGGTGGGGCAACACGGCGGACTCTAGGGGAGAGAGCGCGGTTACACGCAGGACACTGAGTGAGGCTCGCATCATCGATCAGGGGCATTGATATTTAACCCCTATTGTAGGCTAGATTAGCAGTGTCCAATACTTCCGCACAGGCGCTAGCGTAGCACGTTGAACCGCCAAATCGTCATCTTGAAGTGGTCCCGTTTGACATGTTGACATAATATGTAAGGTTGCCCATCGATATCGATATATCGATATATATCGATACACACAATTAATTTCGATATCGATATTTGTTTTCTACATCGCGATATTTCAAAGTACCAAAATTGAGTTAAAAACGCGTAAAAAATGAAAAAAAAATAGTTTTGAGTAGCTTCGGCATCGAGTAATCTGCAGTATCCAGTCGAGATGCTATGTTTGAGCCTAGAGTGCACTCGGCACGGCACGGTCCAGGCCCGATGCGGCTAAGCACGGCACGGTTCGAACTGGCGTCATACAGTGTCGTGGCGATGGGAAGACGCACATGTTGGGGGAACTGCCATGGAAACTATATTTAAAAATTGGAGGGAAAATATCGATATATATCGATATCGTTTGGCCATTTTTTTTCGATATCGATAATGGATTTTCATATCGTTGGGCATCCCTAATAATATGCTTGTCACACGTTTTCAATGACGATCAAGTACTTTTTAAGATTGTTTTGAGATGGTTTTAGCGTGTGCAGCTTGGGGATGCTCAAACAGAAACGACAAGAAAATAATTCTATTCTTTCATAAGTGAGTTTCGCTAGTAAATAAATGTTCACAATTGACAATTGTCTTAACCTTGCCTAGACCTGACGCCAGCCTATAACCTCCAATGTTCATAACTCGTAAGATGATTCTTATGATTATCCTTAGCCATGATGGACAATAATATGTAGATCTTAGTTCTTGCACAATATTGTAAGGTCAAAAATGATCCTCTTAACCCTAGGCCTAGGCCTATTGGACCGATAATATCTAGGAGGAGTAAAGAATAGTAGCCTAGCCTAGGACCTAGCAGGTGTGATGATCTCAGTTGTAACTTGAATATTGCCGCCCAGCCTCTACTTGTTAGCGAGTTTGGGTTTGTTATGTTGGCAATGCGCACGGCGCAATGCATCCTGGGACTAGCGAGACTGACTAGCAATGGAGGCTAAAGCCTAGACCTGTGGCGTGCTTATAACTTGTACTGTTCTGCATCTTAATTAATAAAGAACTCATTCCTAAATAACCAGTGTATTACAATATTATTACATGGGTAATATTACATGGTGTCAGAAGTGCCAGAAGTGCCAGAAGTGTCAGAATAAGTGTCAGAAGTGATGCAAGATTGTAAACTGTAAGTACGCGCCGACGCAGGCAGGGCAAGTCAGGGCCTAGGCTAGCTAGGCGAAGCCTAGAACTAGGGCCTAAAACGACAGCGTCTTGAAGCTGGGTAAGAGGGCCAAACGCTCTACCAGCAATTCAAATCGTGAAAACAAAGCCGTCGAAGATGGCACAAGCCAGGAAAGCCCCTGGAGAGCTGGAATTCAGTGGAAACATAGCTGAAAACTGGAAGCTATGGCGCCAGAAGCTAGAAATATATATGCGTGCAACAAAGGCATATAAGGGAACCGGAAGAAGACCGGTTGCCATTTTATTAAATTTCGTGGGGGACGAAGGACTAAAAGTTTTCAACACTTTTAATTTATCCAGTGATGATCGCAAGAAAATCAAGCCAGTAATAGATACTTTTGAGGCTTATTGTGCACCAAGGAAAAACCTGATTTATGAACAATCAAAGTTTTTTACCTGAAACCCAAAAATGATGGTGAACCCTTTGATCATTTTCTGACCAGATTAAAACATCTAGCAAGCTCATGTGAGCTAGGCGAACAGACAGATCAACTTCTAGCGGTTAGCATTATTCTGGGACTAGCTGGCGAGACACTCAAGGAGAGGCTACTGAGAATCAATAACCTCAAACTTGAGAAAGCAGCGAATTACTGCAGAGCAGCAGAGGACAGCAAGAGACAAGCTTCACTCTTAGAAAAAAAAATCCTGTGGAAGCTTTCAAGAAGATGTCGACAACCCGGGGAGTGACCACAATAAAGGAGATCGAAACAGCCAGTCTGGGTCTACAGCGAAACAACGGCAGACAAGCAGATGGCACGAGCAGGCAAGACATACGACTGCAAGAAATGTGGCTACAACCATGCTCCACGCAAGTTGTCCGGCCTATGGAAAAACGTGTATGAAGTGCAAGAAAACTGGGACACTTTGCAAGGTGTGTCCAACCCGAGAGGTAGCAGAATACACAGTGAGTAGGCCTAATGAGGGGTCCAGTGACAACACCAAGGACCAAGGGCTCTATGTGGATTGTATCAGGTATGAAATTAAATCTGTAGGGGCATTAGATGCTTCACCTAAGGAATGGATTGAAACCATTATTGTAGAAGGACAGCAAATGAAACTCAAAATAGACACTGGGGCAGAGATAAGTGTTATCTCAAGTGAACATTTTTTGAAGAAAAAGTTTTCAAACCCTGTTCTTAAAACAAATGCAGTGTTAGTAGCATTTGGGGAGAACACAATAATTCCAAAGGGTAAAGTTAGGTTAACTTGTTTGGGTAGGAATGATAGACAGGAAACTATTGAGTTCATGTTAGCAGATGTAAAATGCAAACCCCTTCTGAGTCTAGATGCTAGTGTGAGGTTAGGACTAATTCACAAGGTTGCTGTTACTGAAGTAATGGAGCAGACCGAATTAGGCCTAGGCCTAAACACTAAAGAAAAAGTTTTGCAGGAGTACAAAGATGTATTCAGTGGGCTGGGGTGTATGCCTGGGAAGTATAGCATTACTTTAAGACCAGATAATGTACCTGTAGTACATCCAAGTAGGCGAGTGCCTTCAGCTCTAAAAGATAAAACTCAAAGAAACATTGATTGTTTAGAAACACAGGTGTTATTGAGAAAGTGGAAAAAACCCACTGATTGGGTGAATAATCTAGTGACTACTGAAAAGCCAAATGGGTCGCTGCGCCTGTGCCTTGACCCACTTGACTTAAACAAGGCTATAAAAAGAGAGCATTACCCAATTCCTTATCATAGTGATATACTGACTGAACTTAAGTGGCATGGAATGGTTCACTATTGTCGATATGAAGGATGGTTTCTTTCAGGTATTGTTGGATGAACAAAGTTCTGAGTTGTGCACCTTAATAGTTCCTTTGGTAGGTACAAATTTAACAGGATGCCGTTTGGTATCAGCTCAGCACCTGAGGTATTTCAACGAAAAAACTTTCAAAACTTTGGTGACATAAAAGGTGTTCAGATTGTCCATGACGACATAATAGTGTCAGGTAAAACAAAGGTAGAGCATGATAGGGCTCTGAAAGAGTTGTTAGAAAGAGCTAGAAAATTGAACATTAAATTCAATCCAGATAAATTTCAATTTCAAATCAAGAGGTTAGGTACATGGTTCATGTAGTGTCACCCAAAGGGCTAAGAGCTGATGAGGATCGCGTTAAGGCAATCAAGTCAATGCCATCTCCTACTAATGTTACGGAGCTACGTAGATTCCTAGGTATGCTTAATTACCTAAGTCAATTTGTTCCAAACATGTCCACCATTACTGAACCAATGAGAGCATTATTAAAACATGACACTCACTGGGAGTGGAATCACGAACAGATTAAGGCAGAGCAGGAAATCAAAGACAAACTTAGCTCAGCACCAGTTTTAGCATACTTTGACAATACCAAAGAGCTAACCATGCAGGTAGATGCATCCAAATGTGGCCTAGGAGCATGTCTCATGCAACAGGGTAAGCCAATAGCTTATGCTTCTAGAAGTATGACTGAAACAGAGCAACGGTATGCTCAAATAGAGAAAGAACTGTTAAGTATAGTGTATGGAACTGAGAAATTTCACTACTACATTTATGGACGTAAAACAACAGTTCAAACTGACCACAAACCATTGGTGACAATTGTGACCAAAAATGTAAACAAAGTTAGTCCAAGACTTCAGAGACTTCAACTTAAACTCCTTAAGTATGATCTAGATTTAGTGCATGTACCAGGTAAAGAAATGCATGTTGCGGATACTCTGTCTAGGGCTTACTTGTCTGAATCGGGTATAGATGATCCTGAATTGTCAATAAACGTACATAGTGTGTCACAGCACCTTCCAATGTCAAATGACAAAAGAAGAGTGTTCAGAGAAGCCACTCTAAATGATTCTGTTTGTCAGACCCTGTTAGGCCTGCATAATGAAGGTTGGCCTAATGAAAAAAATAAGGTCCCAAGTAATGTAAAATACTACTGGGATATGCGGTATGATTTATCCTTTGAAGACGGTTTAGTTTTTGTGGGCGACCGATTGTTGGTACCACCACAGCTTAGGAAGAGTAGAGGGTATGCTTGAACTTATTCACAGAGGGCATATGGGTATAAATAAAACTAAAAACAGAGCTCGACAGGTCCTGTTCTGGCCTAGTATGACCAAGGATATAAAGAATGTTGTCCGAGCCTGTAGTGCATGTGAAAATTTTCAAAAGAGAAATTTTAAAGAGCCTTTACAACCTCATCCTATCCCGTATCGTTCATGGGAAAAACTAGCAGCAGACTTGTTAGATTTTCAAGGGAAGTCTTTTCTAGTAATTAAGGATTATTATTCCAAGTGGATAGAATTGATTCAGGTGTCTAATAAAACAGCGCGAGAACTCATCAATAAGTCCAAATCGGTTGTTCTCACGCTATGGTATATGTGACCTGTTTGGTATCAGATAATATGCCGTTTGATAGCGAAGAGTTTAAAATTTTGCTAAGGAATACAGTTTTTGAAACTGTAACCTCAAGTCCAAGGTATCCTAAATCAAATGGTATGGCTGAAAATGGGGTGAAATTGGCGAAAAATATGTTGAAGAAAGCAGACCATTTGGGTACTGATGTTTATCTCTTATTACTAGAGTATAGAACTACACCAATAACGGGCACAACATTTTCTCCATCGCAGTTACTCATGGGTAGACAACTTAAAACTAAAATACCTACCATCTCTAAACTGTTGCAACCGGCAACACAGGTTAATGTCAGGGAAACACTCAAAACTTTGCAAGATACACAAAAGTATTTCCATGACAAACAGGCTAGACCCTTGCCTGAATTGACAAAAGACCAACCTATTCTCATTAGGAATGATAAAGTCTGGGAACCGGCTATAGTAGTGTCAAGGCATGACACACCTCGATCATACTTGGTAAAGAGAGAGGATGGATCTGTTTTGAGGCGAAACAGACGCGATTTAATTTCCATCCAGCAACCAGTTCAGACCAAAGACTGAACTAGTTCCAGATTGAGGTAGAGGTAGAATCAAAAGAGGGTGTAGGAGATGAGAGTATTACGTTGGGAATGCAAGCGGAAGTGAATAGATCTGAACCTCGTGCAAGTGGCAGAGTAAGAAAGGTACCAGAAAGGTTTAAGGATTATGTCATGAAGTAACTTTGCTTGTAAAGCCTAAATAGGTTTACACTATTATCTACACTATTACTATATGGTATAAAAATTAGTTTAAGAGTTTGTAGAATTAATTAAGTAAAACAAACTTTCATTATTGTATTTTGTGTGTAAATCATAAAATTTTTGTCATATGTAACAAAACTTGTAATTTGATTATTTGTGTGATTATTGTGTGTGATTATCTGTCCACAACTGTATTTGAGAGACATAACATCCTAACTTGTAATTTGATTGTTTAAAGTAACCTTGTTAAAAAGAAATCTCATTTATAACTTTAATTGTATAAAAGTAATCTATCAAACAAGTTAAAGAAAGGGACGTCACTTGACTTAAGGGGGAAGATGTGATGATCTCAGTTGTAACTTGAATATTGCCGCCCAGCCTCTACTTGTTAGCGAGTTTGGGTTTGTTATGTTGGCAATGCGCACGGCGCAATGCATCCTGGGACTAGCGAGACTGACTAGCAATGGAGGCTAAAGCCTAGACCTGTGGCGTGCTTATAACTTGTACTGTTCTGCATCTTAATTAATAAAGAACTCATTCCTAAATAACCAGTGTATTACAATATTATTACATGGGTAATATTACAGCAGGTAGGTAACCACCTAGGGCCACCTACACCTGATTTATGCTTGCTTAATTTCAGATTCAATGTCAAATTAATCATTTCTACTAAGAGAGATTGTTTTATACCATCAATTTACAGCGTTTGTGTGGCGACCATTTCGAGCAGTTGTTTTATCCATCTATCACAGGTAACACACAATTTTCAATTTTCCAGACCATCTTCACAACTTAAGTTTCTTTGCTTATTACAAATAATTGTAGGTCTGTAGGCCCTACCCTACGTAGCATTAGCTTAACACTATAGTGCCCTCCCCATCAAGGACTTGTCGGGGGTCGCCAGTAAGCCGGTGATTGCCTTTTCCTACCGCATGATCCCCTACTTACATGCGATGGGGCTTTCGTCTCCCTCCAGTACAAGCTTCGTCATGACCTTACCTGGCCCACTCCAGTAGATGTTGCCTCGACGCGCTCCGTGCGGCATTTAACACTGTGGTAGCTACGTCCCCGGGAGGCCGGTGTTACCCCCGCAACGATGTCGTCCGAGTTATTCGTTCGGGACATTCTTGTCCAATCAACGGCTCCTCGAGCCGCTTTGCATGTATTAGCTCTAGTCATTTTAGTCCGTGGACACTGGACTGGCCTTCCTTCCTTCCATGTGAAAGCTCAGCAAGACGTTAACTGATTTAATGATGTCATTTTAAAGTCCGTGGACAACCCGCGCTCGAACTACATCTAAGGTGGGTACCACACACACCTACTGCAGCATTTGTACACTGGGTATGCCAGAGGCCAGTGTTGGGTCAGTTCTTTTTTAAAATGAACTTTCTAAAAGTTCAGTTCACAGCTCAAATAATGAACTTTTAAAAAGTTCAAGTTCTTTCAAAACCTAAAATTTTGATAAGTTCAAGTTCGTCTAAAATATGAACTAAGCTTGTAAAAGTTATTTTGTAAAAAAAATCACTATTTTATTATAGGTTGGCGAGAAATTAAGAAAAACATTAAGGTCGTGCGAGTATCACTTTTTCAAGTCGAGTTCGAGTAGTTAACAAAAATCTTCAAATCTATAAGTTGTTTTTGTATTTATGTAGGCCCTATCTAGGCAATCTAATTACCAAATTAATTTTTTGCTTCATTGCATTAGCATAGCCTTTGCAAGTGGCCAAAATCATTCACCATTACTACCCATTTTACTAGGTACAAGCTAGCTAAATTCAAATCTGTCTGTCTACACGTACACAAGTGCAAAGTAAGTAGCGAGCTACACAACTATTATTGATGATATTAGTTTTAAAGTTAGTAGAGTTCATTGTAATATTTAAAACACTTGAGTGGATAAACTCTTTTCGTTTCGGAAATGACTGAAACTATTTCCGGTCGAAACGTTGTTATTAATATTATAAAATAAAGAGTTTATCCACTCAAGTGTTTTAAATATTATTGATGATGTTAATAGTTCCATCCAAAATATATTCTTGGATATGCCACTGCAGTCTAACGCGTAATCTACTGTCAAGTGTCAACATAAACATTGGAAGTTTCGAGCTGAGACCTTGCTTGATAGCCTACCAGTGCTAAACTTTATTTCTCAATGGCTAAACTGATGAGCTGACATGTAGAGCGCTTGACCAACCGACCACAGTCGCAAGATAAAAAAAATGCGAACTACCCGGGAAAACTGTTCACAGATGTTGTTTTCGGTAACAAAATGTTTGGAATTGATTTATGATAATAATAATAAGAACAATACGACTTCCAGATTAATTAAACTATATTATTACGCACACGAAGCACGGAGATGGGCTTCATATTTGTCAAAGAAAAGAATTTGCATTAATTATCAAATTCGAGCTCTGATGGTGGTCTAGTAGCAGGGTTTGACGGGGGGGGGGGCATAGATCGCGATCTTCCCACGGCTGATAGCGGTCGGACGATAGTTGAGCTGTCTTTGATCGTGTTGACGATTTGTATTACATTCTCGTCGACCCGCTTGTAAAATTACAGCAGATACTTAGCATTTTAGGCTTCTAAAATTTATTTGTTTCCGAATTAGTTGGCGTGCATCTTTTTAGCTAAGTTAGACTTCGTGAATCGTGCGTAACCTTGTCAAAATCAGCTGAACGTACGTCAACGTAGGTCAACGATGGAACAACGATTTTTTATTGTTTTTAGCGTCGACGGCGGCGAGTCGACGGCTGCTCGACGCACGAAAAGAACTTTCAAATGAACTTTCTAAACCTGAAAAGTTCGTTCTCGGAAAGAACTTATAAAAGTTCAAGTTCATTCATTTAAAAAAAGAGTAAGTTTACTGAAAAGTTCACAAAAAAGAACGCGTACGCGAGAACGCGTTCATTTTGAAAGTTCCTTCCCCAACACTGCCAGAGGCTACAGCTACAGGCTGATACAGTTAAAACTTAAAACGATAATGAAGGACTGATACACCCCTCCAGAAGTGTCAGCCAGGTGTGCACACTTACTTAAGGGGCATTCCGCTTGCTGGAAAAGGAAGGTAAAATAACCAGTAAGGCAGCCAGTCAAATCATTGAAAATATGGTTTTTCAGAAAATTATTGGAACAACGATTTTCGATGATTTGCTAGATCACGCCTTTGCCCAAGAGGCTGAAACACTATGCCACTTTCACTATCAGATTTTGATTAAATTAATTATTTGTAGATAGGTACCTAAACATTAGGTTCCATCATCATAGGCAACAGATCAATGAAAAAATGAAGCTAAGCATAAGGCAAAGCTTAACGAAGACCATTTTATTCAAAGGGCAGTAAGCTGTAGTTTTAGTGTGACCTTGACCTTGTTTTTTAATATGTCCTTCTTGATAAAGTCGATTCAGATGCGAGTTTGCAAGGGGCCATTCCGAACTAGAACGGCTCGCCTGGATATATGTTAAGTTCAAAATGATCGATACATAGGCATAGGCCTACGTACAAAAATTGAGGATCATAACAGTAATTCTAGATTGTAAGGTGGCCTAAAACACGTTTTCAGGCGAATTTCAATCATGAATAAGGGTTACATTTTGAAGGTAATATTGCATTGAAGATACCTGACTGAAATCGGTCGACAGTCTGCTCAAACTCAACCTTGCACAATGTCAAAAAACAAAAACACAAAATAAATTGCATTTATAAGGAATAACATTCACAGTTCACACACACACGTCACGACTCACGCGTAGTAAAAAATTAAGCCCGTATTACATAATGTAGCCTAATGTAACCGTGGCGTATATACACACGCTAAAGCACACTTGTTGCAAGCAAAGCACTATCTCACTTTCGCACTTCTCTCATCAAACTTCAAATGCAACTGAATTATGGAAGCTGGAACTGCCATAGAAATAACCTACAGATTCATATGATAAAATGAGCAGCCCCCACCCACTAGCATTCTGCTAAAATAACTGATTTTCCTCGAATTTAAAATAATGCACATCCGTTTTTACGTTTACTAAGGGCTATTTCTCAGAAACTTGTAAATCTGCTTTGAACGTGACTCGGCCACCTCTTACCCTACCCTTACTTTGTAACAGTAACAACCTGTCATTATTGTGAAACCATCGTACTAATCTCTTCAGGTAGGGCCTAATATGTCAGGCGTTGATACTCAGTCATTGAAAATTTCAACAAAGCTTGAAAAATGCTATAGACGAACTTTGTAACCGATGGGGGCCAAGGGCCCGGGGGCCCGACCAGGCCGGGGCCCGGAAGGCATTCGCCGACCCTGTCTCTCGTGAAAGACGTTTCTAGTGTGGATATAGTGTGGACCAGATAAGGTGGCGGTCGCCGAGGGATCGCAGCACTGTCGTCCACGCACTATGGCCACAGGATCGGCAAAAAGTAAATAAAATAACGGTCTCTAAAACTGCTTTCGGAGAAAAACACGACTATTTTAAAGCCAAGCCTTGCCCAATATATCCTAAAAATAAAGTATTTATGAAGTGTACGAATAAAATCAGACATTTTGCTCCAAACATTGAATACACTGGACTTATTCGAATTTGTGAATTCCCATCATTGATGAACTCAACACACATTCGATGATCACAAACCACCAATGCTATTCTCGGATAAATTGAAAGAATTCTCCACTCCAGGCTTTATGACCTGAACGAGTTAGCAAATTTCATCCCGTTATCTAACATAGTTATAACGGCTATTTCTCAGAATTTTAAAATGTATTGAAACTACTCGATTCTCAGCCAAATTAACCTAAATTACTTTGTAACGTATCCAACGACAATGTGAAACTACTTTATAAAAAGTAGGGCCTAATACTGTCAAAGTCGTTTAATTAAGTCATGAAATTCAACAAAGCTGAAAAATGCTATAGAGAATGCTTTGTAACCGATGGGGGCTCAGGCCGGGTGGTTCCACGCAGCCGTGACCAAGCGATCGCCGACCCTGTTCTCAGATATGGATAGACGTTTTAGTGTATATAGTGTGGACGGGACAATGCGTGGCGGTCGGCCGAAGGTACAGCACAGTCGTCCACGCAATTCGACACGGATTCTTGGCAAAAGTAAATAAATTACGGTATATACACTGCTTTCGGGAAACAATCAACGCGTAAGTTTAAATGCCAAGCCTTGCAAATAATCCGAAGAAATTAAAGTATATGAAGTGTACGAAAAATTCGAAATTTGATCTCCACAATAGTCACATCTGGGGACCCTATTCTGAAATTGCTGAATCCCACTCCTGTGATAACCAAACACATGCGTGGCGTCAGCAAAAGCACAAACGCGTTCAATGCCGAATAATAAAATGAGAAGAATTCTCCCACTCAAGGCTCTTTCAAATGGGTAACTCACGAGGCTACAAGTAATTTCCGTACAGTGAACCTAACCAATAGGATTCAAATAGGTTAAAACGCAAATACGTTTACAACCGGCCATTACACCCGTGCCTTGGCTCGCTAACGGCACACCTGGCGTGCTAGGTACAGCAGAGGGTGAAGCACTTGCTTGCTGAGAGTTGAGTTGAGTTGCTCCTTCGTAGGCTAGCCTCCCAAACGCATTATTCTTGTAGCTGGCGAAATAACATGAATAAAGTGAAGTAAAACTAAGCTGTGTACACCCTGCATGCAAAAATATTTAATTAAAATACTGTGTTGTCTACAGCTGTAATGGGGTATGTTTTAATATCAAGTACATAACAAAATATTACGTGATGCATTTTATGGTTAGTGGCTTGTTTACATGCCGACTGTAGGAGCCTAGAGGGTAGGCTTGCGTAAGGACAACGACGTGTAAAGTAATGCAACATATTAAATTAAAATACTGTGTTGACTCTACGGTTATGGGGTATGTTTTAATATCAAGAACATAACAAAATATTACGTGATGCATTTTGTGGTTAGTGGTTTGTTTACATCCCGACTGTAGGAAGCCTAGATGGTAGGCTTGCGTAAGGACAACGACTTGTAAAGTAATGCAAAATATTAAATTAAAATACTGTGTTGACTCTACGGTTATGGGGTATGTTTTAATATTAAGTACTTAATTAACCAAATATTATGTGATGCATTTTGTGGTTATGTGGCTTGTTTACATCCCGACGGTAGGAGCCTAGGGTAGGCTTGCGCGTAGGAAAATAGTTCAAAGTAGTTCAACATTTTATTATGTCTATGCCGTGATTGATGGTACATTTCACTTAAAATTACATTCTAAACAATATTAAAGAAGTGTACGCATGCTATTTTATGATATATATATTACGGCCCAATTACTTTGTGAGAGATGTCACAAGGGTTTTGAAACGTGACAGTGTCTTCGAGTGAGTGAGTGATTACACTCACAAAACCTGCGAAATCGAGAGTCGAGAATAGCAACCCGCCGTCAGTGTGTGAACTCACATCACACGCCCATTTCACGCCGTGAAAAGCCAGTGAGAAAACTCGAGAATAGGGGTCCTGGCGAGGTTGGCATTATAAACAGCTGGAACTTTGGACACAACATAACCAACAAGGCAAAAAACACTTTCGTAATCGTGATTACTTAAAATCATTATTTCGCTAAAATACTGACTCTGTGGGACGAACTACTTTATTCTACTATATTTATTATATATAATTATAGTAAAACAAATTTTATGATTTTTCATAAGGCTAATGATAGAAGCATAAATGATATTCATTTGACGTTGAATTGTAATGGTAAGCTAATTTCTAGAGTATATGAATTTAAATATCTTGGAGTTTTCTTAGATTGTAATTTAAATTTTAAGAAACATTATGAATATGTATGTAATAAAGTATCATCAGCAATAGGAATTATAAGTAGAATGAAGAGGTTTGTAACAGAGAGAATGTTGAGGTTACTTGTAGATTCTTATATTCACTCTATTATTGATTATTGTTTAGTGGTTTGGGCAGTAAGACCTTCTACCGAATATGTTGTACTTCAGAAGAGAATTGACCATCTGTTTGATTCAATTCCTATGAGCCAAGATTTACAATCTGATTGCTTCACGATTGAGGAAAGAATGAAATATAGCGTACTGGTAAAATACATACAAAGTATTGAAAGGTATGTATTCAGGTATTTTACCCAATATTTTTCAATTTGTTGATCGTGATAGAAATTCTATTCTAATGTACTCATTGAAAGTTCCTAAATTAATTTCTGAATCATTAAGAAAGTCATTCTTGTACAGAGGAGTATCCTTTTGGAATTCAATTTCTTATGATATTAGAAGACAATTTACTGAGCTAGGAATAGTACAATTTAAAAGTAAAATTGAAGCAATGATAATGAATCGAAGAACAAAGAAGAATTGATTTTTACTATTTATTTGTGGGGCATTGTCTCTGTGTTTATGTAATGTTAATTTATCTTCATATGTTCTTATTTATGATTTTGCTGTTCTCTTTGTTTGTTCATTATTGCTTTGATTTTGATGTATTCAATGTATTTTCAATTGATATTCTTCTGCCTAGATTGTCAGGTTGCCGCCCACTGGTGGAACTTGCAACTTGAGTTAGGTGTCCTGTATCATTGCTGTGATCAGTTTTTGACTTGAACAATTTTAAATAATTATATATCTGATATAATTATATATTAGAGTCAAAATCTTTTGCACTAAATTGTTATCAAGATTTGAACACAAGAATGATGGTTGAACACAAGAATGAAGATTCGCGTTCGGTGGTTTCTTCCGCGAAAGATTGATTACTCCCTGATTTGCTGTTCCTGATTTTTGGCAAACCTCATATTCGTTTGAGTGGGATCGTCTAATAAATCAGTTTTTTCTTTTCGTTTTTTTTTTAATGTTTCTTCTTTTTTCTTTTCTTTCTTTCTTTCTTTCTTTCTTTCTTTTTTTTCCTTTCTTTTTTTCTTTTTTCTTTTGTTTTCTTTTTCTTTTGTTTTCTTTTTTTTTTTTTTCATTCCCCACCCCCTTTTTTCATTCATTAAATTGCATTTAATATCCTTTTTATTTGTTATCAAATTTGTTGAATATTTAATGCATTGTTGTAATATTACTATTTCAAATATTTACTTAAATGTAGTTCATTGTTGTGTCTGCATCTATGTAATTAGATTTATTTAGTTGTCCTTCTTTGTAAATCAGTTTTTATAACTGAATAGGATAGACGTTAAATAAATAAATAAAAATAAATAAATAAATTCACAGCTTCTAAAATGTTGATTTATGTGATAAAATATCACGATAACATGACCAAATACGGTAGGCCCTACCTAATGCCAGTTGTGTGTAAATTGTCAACGTTATCGTCCGTGCTCTCGCTTGACCTTGACGGCCGCCACCTTATCTGAATCACAGTATAATGCAGTGCGATTCTGTAAAATAGTCGCTATGATAGCGATAGCAATCACGGTTGATATGAAATATCAATCGTTATAAATTATCGTTATCGACCTGATTCTGTAAAATAGTCGCTACGGCCGCCATTTATCGTATCTTGATAGCATAGCATAGCGACTCCTTTTTCATTCTCGTTATCATAGCGATCGCTATCATTTTGACAGAATCAGTCGACACGCAAAATTGTCGCTAAAGTGCCGGATAACGATCGTTATCTTCCATAACGATTTTACAGAATCAGACCGCAGTTTTGAGCAAAAAGAAGGAACAAAAGGATGCAAGAAAGTGTAGGCCTAATTTTTATTCAATTATCGATCGACGTAAAAAATATTGATAGTAATCAATCGATAATCGATTGCACATGCGCAATTGTTGATATTCAAATTAATATCGAACAGCAACTCTACTAATTGCACAAATGTAATTTACACCATTAATTATTATATTGTTGTCATACGTATAGTTATTGTTATTTATGCCTGTCGGCACAATGTTTTAGCCATATTATTAGACTATTTTAATCGAATTGGTGACTGGTGATAGCCTACATGGTTTGTTTTTGTGCTTGCTAATCTCTATCTATACCTTGCTGACAAATTACCATGTTTATCACGCAATTCGAGTCCTGGCTGGGTTATAAAATATGACCTGAGTCCGGACTGGATTTGCCTAATTAGCAATTTGGTCCACACTGAGTTCAGTTCGGTTGAGAAGCTAAAAGAACTTGTTTTATTAATAGCTGAAATAATATGCATGCAAGTTGCATGCTCAATAGCGAACACGTTGGCATCTTTATCCAGTTCGGACTTGGCTCGTAAGATAAATGTGGTCAATAATAATTTGATACCTGTAAAGTTAATATTTTGATTACTTAATGCAATTGGAGGCTTGTCTCCAGACACCATGCAGCCAAGGAAAGAATGTATTTAGGCCGCGTTCACATAACTTTTGTTTAGTCTTAAGAAATTGTTATTTGGTTATGGTAATAAGAAATTCGATATCCTGATTGGTTAGTAATGTTTCAGTGGCCTGTCATAATGAAGTTACTCCTTTTCATTGGTCGTCGTATAAATAACAAAACGTCTGATTGGTCCGACGTAAGAATTTTGTTTTTGTTATAACAATTTCTTAAGACTAAAACGTAAGCAATTTAACACGTATTTCCTATCCCCTTATAACTAAACCAATTAGTGTGAACGCGGCCTTACTGTGTAATAAAAACAAGTGCAATTAATATGAGAAAATGTCATCTTTAATTTACATATTTTAACAATAAATCACTTATTACACAATCTGTCAATTTGTTATGAATTGCTGTTCTTCAGCTTTCACATAGGCCTACATCCTAAAACGCACATAGGCCTAAACGTCAAATATGTTCACTCTGCAGCTGCTTTTCATGTTCTACCTACAATAATCCTTCATAAACGAATATTTTGTAGGCCTAGCCTAGGCTAGGTAGGCTCTTTGGGTTTAGAACTTTTATCTAAGTTACTGGTAGGCCGGCACTTATTCGGCTAGGGGGGTCCAACTTTTGTACACCATGTTAACACTGCTATATTGCCTTGTTAAATGTTAAAGGTGTACTTTCGTTAGGTTAGCCGAACTTTCCGCTGGCTACAGTGCGCCACGCTAGTTCTTGGATATAATCGATAAGAGCGCACCCGAAATCCTTTTCGTTACAGTGTATATAAAAGTTGGACCCCCCTAGCCGAATAGGTACCGGTAGGCCTAGGCTACACCTTTGGGGTTACCAACAAAACCAAAAGGCTAGGTAGGCTAGGGAACCTACCTAGGGCCTAGGGAGTCTTAAAACCTGACAAGATGCCATAGGATATTGGCTAGGGTAGCCTATACCCTAGGCCTAGGTCCTGAGGTCTGGACTATATGATGGTATAATTTATAGATATATTAGGGTCTTGTAACATCGGCTAGGGCTATAAGCCCTACCTAGGCTAGCTAGGGCCTAGGCCTAGGCGCACTGAAAGAACTTTGAGGTTAAGTAACAACAAATAAAAAGAATTGTCGGACAAGCCACAGGCTCCCCACAGCTTAATGCCCATAGGTTGTCTAGGACATTGAGAAGTCTAGGAAATGAACTAGGCCTAGCCTAGGCCTAATTAATTGTTGTACAGTGGTGCAGCACTAGGCCTAGGGCCTAGGCTTACTTACCAAAAATCATTGGCCTCCAGCCTAGCCGGCCTAGGCCTAGGCATAGAGAAATAGGCCTAGGCGTGCATGAAAACCATTTGGACTGTAAATTGACCGCGAAAACGAAATTTAACTAAAAATTACTACAAATTAGTAGAGATGATGGATCTAAAATAGTCATATATCCTCTCTTCTAATTTCTAGTGATTTTTAGTTCAAACTTCAACTCCCTAGGACATTTTGAACGATTTTTCGCGATAATTGAGTAGGCACAGTAACGTTCTCGATCGGCGAGGAGGGCAGTTTCAAGATGGCTTCCAATTGTTTTGAAGTTTGAGCTGAGTTTTTAGCACCAAGAATTTTTAACTCTTTACCTACAAATATTCGAAACGAAAACAGCCTTATTAATTATAAAACAAAAATTAAAAACTGGCTACTAGAGCATGACAGACAACATTTGGAAGACCTAATTGCAATGAATAACATATTCAAAAAGTGTGGAAGTACGTAACCTAAATAGAAAAAACATATAGCTACACAATATAGAAATTAGAATTAGTAGTAGTAGTAGTAGTAGTAACTTAGTAGTAGCAGTATTAGTTTTAGAATTAGTTTTAGAATTAGTTTTAGGTCACAGTTGACATAAATTTGATTTGAGTGGAATAAATTATATTATAACTTTATTTCTAAGTTAATGTCTGATATTTTATATTATATACTTTATATTTTATATTTTATATTTCATATTATTTTAAAATTAAGAGAAAATGTATATAGAATTAGGTGAAATGTTCCTATCATAAACCTGTACTTTCTTTCCTCATCTACTTATTATATTGTATCACTCACTGTATTGTATTATGGCGGCCATGTAGTATAAGTAACTATTTTTCTAACACAGCCCAAACACAAGACAATTAGTCTTAGTTGGGCTTTTCTTTCTTACTAATAACTTAATGTTCTGTGCTATGTACATGTCTGTAATCTGTAAACTGTAAGTAAGAAAATAAATTTGATTTGATTTGATTTGATTTGATTTGAATTGTACCGGAAGTGGACCACCGACTGCTGGTCTAGCCAATTATATAGGATGTCTATGGTCAGGGGACCCCGCTCTCTGCAGGGTGGGGTAACACGGCGGACTCTAGGGGAGAGAGCGCGGTTACACGCAGGACACGGAGTGAGGCTCGCATCATCCGTCAGGGGTCCCCGCTCTCTGCAGGGTGGGGTAACACGGCGGACTCTAGGGGAACAAGCGCGGTTACACGACATTTCATATGAGTTTACTGAGAACTTCTTACAAATTGAGCGAAATCCGTTGCGATTTAAGCCTACGAGAAATAATAAATTGAAAAATTGGCTGTTAATGTGTAGGATACAATTTAACAACAATATTCTATAAATAGAGCTTATTGGCCCGGAACAATATTAAAACATAAAATTGAAAACTTATGACTTATGACAAATGACACTACTGACTAAAAACGAATTTTCGGGTGAAACTTCCTCACCCATATCAAGCTGATGCAAACTGATTCCCTCACCGGACTGCTTACTTATCTCGGCCATGAGTCGAGCTTGTACTATCGACCTACCGACGTCCTTCTCGATGGTCGAATTCCAAATGGCGCTTAGTTCAAAACTTGGCTGACTTATTAGACGAGTGAGCGAAGCGAATTAGGATTCTGTTACGCTCTACTCGATCGGGCCTTGGCCGTGAGCATTGTCCAATGTATGTATGTACACACATAACAAAAACTTGTAGAAATACAGCCAAACCTTACACACTCAAAAGGAATGAGATCTAAAAAAAGGGCCAAGCTCATCTACCCTTCCACATTTGCGCATTCTTAATTCATAAACGTACAGTGTCCCATAACAGCATCCTCGAAAAGCTTGGCAAAATAGAATTTGCGATTATTAATTTAACGTAGTAGTTTATCCAAGTTCTTTTTTTGTAATTAATTTAAACGTAAACATGCAAATTCTATTTTGCCAAGCTTTTCGAGGATGCTGTTATGGGACACTGTACGTTTATGAATTAAGAATGCGCAAATGTGGAAGGGTAGATGAGCTTGGCCCTTTTTTTAGATCTCATTCCTTTTGAGTGTGTAAGGTTTGGCTGTATTTCTACAAGTTTTTGTTATGTGTGTGATCTTATTACTTTTTCAAGTTCCATTACAAAATTATTTGTTAAAATATAATATTTTTATCAAAGTTGATTTAATTTTTATGGTATTAGCAATAACAATAGGATGTAAAATATCTAGGCCCGGATTCATGTACATCCTGGGTATAGGTGGTATAACCATGGTATAACGACGGTATAAGGACTGGTTAAGTCTAGGCAACTCACATCCTATTAAAACTTTCCCATGTAACAACAAACGCACAACTAATGTAATTTTACACCTATTTCACTGCACCCACACGAGGGAAGCGATATATCTAGACGGCCTTGACCCACAGCCATGTAAATCATCAGATAATCAGAAGAATATTGAAAATTTTCACCATCTTTTGTTTTACATTTTTATTAAAAGTGACAGGAGATTGCGTGAGTTTATTAAAAGTAAAGAAAAAGCTTATTATTGCCGTAAATTTTGGAATAGCCTAGGACCTATCATACCATTGTTTAACTGCATTAGGCTTGTAGTAATCAAAACTAGTTATTTGTGCGGGAAGTGTCAAAACAAGGTTGTGCTGGCCTAGGGTTGGCTAAGAAAGGCCTAGGGCTTGTCAAACATGTAGTGTAAGTATTTATTATCTAGTCCTATAGCCTAATGGAACTTTAGACCTACACTGTTGTATTATAAATAATTTTCTACATCTGGGCCTAGGCCAGGGACGGTTTCTGATTTGTTTTATGAGAGTATAATGACACCTTTTCTCGTTCCACACAAAGAAGAAAAATTTTAAATGTCCGCCATTTGTTTACGTATCGCACTTTCCCGCCTAACTCTGCTTATACCGTCAACAAGTGTCAAGTAACTATGGTTACTTGTTGATTATATGCCAAGTGTTTAAGGCTTATTTTAAAACCTTTATTTGGAAGCCTTCCAACAAACTTTTTCAACTTTTTTTTTTTAAAGAGACTATATTTCTATAACCTTAATGTCCATGTAAAATATGAACATTGTAGCCCCACCCGTCTGGTCAGAATCGCGGGCCGACGTATTAGATGTTAGCAGTAGCAGTAGCTAGCAGTAGCTAACATCCTTAAAGTGATTTTGAGCATGTTTGAAGACATTTTTTCACCAAGAAGGAATGGTCGTACTCCAATAAAATTTGGCATGTGTTGTCAGGTACCTAAATCCCCTCGATTGTGATAGTTTTCAAGTTCACATCACGTTACATGACGGCTGGGTAACACCTCGAAATCACCCCAACTCTGCTTGGTGTATAAGGTGCTTGAGTGTGTAGCGCACCGCGGCTTGGCTGCGGCGCCCTAACGGGCACCTAGATGTATGTTGTATGTATGTATGTATGTATGTAGTATTGTATGTATGTATGTATGTATGTATGTAGTAGGGTATGTATGTATGTATGTATGTAATGTATGTTTGTATGTATGTATGTTATGTATGTATGTATTTGTATGTATGTATGTTATGTATGTATGTATGTATGTATGTTATGTATGTATGTATGTATGTATGTATGTATTATGTAGTATTATGTATGTATGTATGTATGTATGTATGTATGTATGTATGTATGTATGTATGTATGTTGTATGTATGTATGTATGTATGTATGTATGTATGTATGTATGTATGTATGTGTGTGTAAATGTCTGTCTGTCCGGGCTCATACGGCCGAACGGCCAAATAGATTGAGCTGAAATTTTAAACACACATCCGTGACCAGGTAACTGAGAACTGCTAACAAAATGAGCAATATCTGTTGCGATTTAAGCTCGCAAGAAATAAAAATGTGAAAAATGTGAACTTAGATTGCAAATGTTTACAATACCCATTAGTAAAATAGAACACAGCCTGTGAAAGTTTGCGATCAGATGAACCAAGTAAATGTTTTATTATTGTTTTGTTTTTATTTCTTCTGTCATTCTGTAAATGATGCTGGGCCATTGCTGGCTATTAAGGATACTATTATACACTTCGTTTGGGCTGGTGATGATCTACAAGAAACAGTGCGACGTATTTTATCTCGCAAACATCAGCTGGTAAGTAGGGTAGTATATTACTTTTCGAAACTAGGATGCGAGCTCTGGCAGTCGTTGTTGGGGACCCCCATATTCTCTAAAGACCTTTCCAACGACGACGACCAGGACAAAACGAACGATGACAAAGACGATGACGACCACGACGCGCCTTTACCCGTGGCTATTTCTGACCAGCACCAGCATGGGATTTTCCTCGCTATATCCTCTAGGTAAGAGTGGTGATTTTTGACCTAGCGGTTGTCGCACCCTTAATCCAAACTAAAACTAAATTGGGACGTATGTGATCAGCCTTTTCATAATAGGACGACGACAAACGGTTGACGCACCCTGAAACCAAAAAACTATAAACCACTTTCTCTGTTCGCCTAGGCCTAAATATTTTATTTTTTGGGTTTATTTGGATTAAGGACGCGTCAACCGTTAGATCATAATGCACGACTCTAGCCTAGGGGATGGGGAGGAGTGGCCCATGCTGGTCAGAACCAGCCATGGGTAAGGGGAGGAAGGGGGATTTCTCACGTCGTGGTCGTCATTGTCTTTGTCATCGTTCGTTGTGTCATTGTCACCGTCGTCGGGGAGGTCGACAAGGGAAGGGGGAGGTGTCCCCGACGACGATTGCCAGAGCTCGCCTCTGGTTTTGGGGAGTATTGTATACTTACCTCTTATTAGCTGATGTTTGCGAGGTGGACCTTTTCTCTTGAATCGCCAGAGCAGCAGAACAATGCTCTGGGCCAATTCTACCCCGAACCCAGACGGAATCGTCTTTAATTTTTCATACATTGACGATGGAGGAAGTACCTGCTTCTAAGGGTCATACATCGGCCGTTCCATTTAGCCTGGGGTGAAGCCTATCTGTTCAACAAGGGTCTGTGACCACAAATGTTTGTATAAAGATTATACTAGGGAAACGCCAAAGTCGTTGTTAGACGAGTTAGTGAGCCATGTGTTTAGTCACCACACTACAACACACACATTACACACACATTACTTTTCTTCCCCCTACCTTGAAATCCTCCTTCCTCCCCTTACCCATGGCTGGTTCTGACGAGCATGGGCCCCTCCTCCCCATCCCCTGGGCTAGAGTCGTGCATTATGACCTAACGGTTGACGCGTCCTTAATCCAAATAAACCCAAAAAAATAAAATATTTGGGTCTAGGCGAACAGAGAAAGTGGTTTATAGTTTTTTGGTTTCAGGGTGCGTCAACCGTTTGTCGTCGTCCTATTATGAAAAAAGGCTGGTCCCATACGTCCCAATTTAGTTTCTTTCTTTTTCACATATTTTCTTCACGCATAATGCATTTCACCTCCTCCCACTTGTAGTCATGCATAGTCTCTCGCGCCTATTGAACCAATAATGACGACGTACCATCACATGTTTCTTTATATTACGTTGATGTTCTCCTATGCGTACCCTCACTGGTCTACCTGTTTCCCCCACATACACCCTATCACATTGACAAGGTATTTGGTATAAAACATGTCTAGAACTCTGACTTTTATCCTCCGGCTTTACTTTAGTCAACTGAGAACGCTAAGTCTTGGATGACTGGAACACAGTACGGATATTGAATAATAATAATAATAATTTTAACTCACAGTCCCCTTACATAAAGTTCACTTTAGAAGTAGAAGTTGATGACTTACTCGCGTTTTTAGATGTGTTTAGACGAGTGAGCGCAGCGAAACGAAGTCTTTCCTAACGCTACTCGATCGGGCCTTGGCCGTGAGCATCGTCTGTATGTTAAATGTATGTTTGTCTGTCCGATCCCATACGGCCGAACGGACAAATAGATTGAGCTAAAATTTTAAACAGACATCCGTGACCAGGTAACTGAGAACTGCTTCCAAAATGAGCACAATCCATTTCGATTTAAACCTACAAGAAATAATAAACTGAAAAATAGACTGCCAATGTAAATAAATAAATAAATAAATAAATTGTATTTAGAGTCTACCCACTCAGTTATATAACTGATTTTCAGTCATTTTTATCAAATAATTTTTGGTAGGCCGTGATTACATGCATAGCTGTGAGCAAGGTTTATCGAATCAGGTACGACCAAGGTTCCCCAAATTCCGCTGGGACATTGAGTAAACCTTGCAATCTTTACTCGTATTTCGTACTGGCTATGTTTTCCATAGTATTGTATGCATTTCAAAAAATGCTTTATAATTTTTTAAATACAATCCCGAAATAAAAAAATCTTTTCCGACCAGGGGTTTGAATCCAGGTCTCCCACATTTTGGGTATAAGGACGCCTTAGCCAACTAGACTAGGGAAATGCCAAAGTCGTTGTTAGACGAGTGAGCGAGTCATGTGTTGAGTACTCGATAACATTTGCATTTAAAATTGATAATTATATTTGTATATATAATAGGGTTTTTAAGTTTAGTTGGTGTAAGGGCGCGTCAACTGTAAGGTCATAATGCGCCACTGTAGCCTTAGATAGGCTAGGGAGGCCTAAGGTAGGGGGAAGAAAAGGGAATGATACCGGGTACTCAACACACGGCTCACTCACTCGTCTAACAACGACTTTGGCGTTTCCCTAGTAGTAAAGAAACAAGAGAACACGGGCGTGGTTGGTACTTCGGTGTACTTGAAGCCTACTCACACATCACAGTCAGGGGCGGCTCTTAAATTATTATTGTGGGGGTGCACATAATTTCGAAGTCTTATTCTGCGGGAAACAAAGGGGTCTGGGGCGCAGCCCCAGCCACCGTAGGCTAAAAAATTTTCAGACTCTTATGGTCTGAAGTACCCGGAAAACGACTTTAGTGTACATTTTTCGAATTTATTGGTCGGGAAAAACTCCCCTATGTGCGATTGTTAATTGTGGAAAACCACCCAAAATATTAATTATTATATGCTTGATTAAAATATTACACACCCGAATAATGTCCCTTCATCTCCTCTGACACGCGCCTCAAACATTTCTAATTATTGTTCGTCCAATGGTCGTTTTAAAAAACAGTTCATATTTAGATCGCTAATTACAGAAGTCATATTATAATTTCACTTCACAGCACGATAATAATTTGAACACTGTTCTGACTTGAAAACTGCAGTTAATCTCACTTCACCAACCCTGTTTCGAACAACTTTCACTGGCTACTGACAGTGACCGGAGTGTGGGGGTGAATGAATGGTGCGAGCAAAATACCAAGGCGATTGAATGGAAGTAATGGGTTTTGACCCATGTGCACGTGCACCTAACCCAGCTATACCAGACGTTGTAAATTCAAACGACCACCGAAGGCGGGTTCTACCCATGATACAATGATATCTCTGTGGAATATCATTGGATCATGGGTTCTACCGGCCGATCCGTATAAAACCATGTAAGACTGTGTGCACATTCAGAGTGACAACCCCCCCCCCCCCCCACTGCAGCACTTACTGCAGAATGACTCCTGCCGAATATGCCTTGCTCTGGGCCGGCCAAAACATCGATACAAACAATCCAACGATTTATTGGGAATATTACGAGATTGGTTTCGACCCTTAAATTTGGAATTTAGTTCGCGCAGATATTTGGGGGTGCGCGTGCACCTGTGCACCTATACACGAGCCGCCCCTGATCACAGTACATACATTTTTAATCGAATCACCCTGTCGCATTCACCACCTTGAAACTCATTCAATGCCCGGAAGTGGTAAAGCGAAAACACAAGAGAATTGAACAAATCTAGCTTAAATGTCGGTAGAAACACAAATACTCCAATTAATAAAATTATATTAATTATTAATTTTATATTAGGCCTATTATTATTAATTTATTTATTTCAAAAAATAAAACCTGAAATCAATCTTAGAGTAAGAGTAAGGAAAAATGAAAAAATGGAATATGGAAATTGGATCAACTTCTACAATCATGAGAGTTGTAATGAGTTTTCATTCAGATTATATTGAAAAAAAATAATACAATTAATTAATTAACACTGCTCTGTCTGCCTGTGGATCCAATGCTATTATAATATTCTAATTTTCCAATGGCTATTCCACCTACCTAGTACATTTTCCTGTTTCCCTTCCAAAATATTATTATTAAATTTTAATTATCATTTGAAAATTTTATGAAGTTAGAAATGGATTAGTGATATTTAATTTGAATACTCATTTTTTACTGCCATCGTCAGAAGACCGCGGGATCGACTCTTGTCTCTGTTCCGTTTCCCGATGGGGGGAGTGTCTTGTCAGTTTCCGCGCTCGCTAGATAGCTCACAGCTGGTTCCGGTTCTGGGGGGAGATCGAGTGGGTGCGTAAGTCAACCACGCAGTTGACGGCTCGGATACGGTCGTGGACGTGCAGCACTCCCGAAGATGCTCGAACGTTGATTTACAGTCTTTATTATTTATTGATTATTTATTTAACGTCTATCCTATTCAGTTATAAAAAATGATTTACAAAGGAGGACAACTAAATAAATCTAATTACATACATGCAGAAACAACAATAAACTACATTTAAGTAAATATTTGAAATAGTAGTATTACAACAACAATGCATTTAACACAACAATTTTGGTAACAAATAAAAATGATATTAAATGCATTTAATGAATGAATCAAAGATAAAAAAGGGTGGAGAATGAAAAGAAAAGAAAAGAAAAGAAAAGAAAAGAAAAGAAAAGAAAAAAGAAAAGAAAAGAAAAAAGGAAAAAAGAAAGAAAAAGAAAAAAAGAAAAAAAACATAAAACATAAAAACGAAAAAAAAACTGATTTATTGGAAGATAATCCTGTCAAATAAGATCTTATATTGACGTTTGGAGGAAATAATTGCGATGTCGCTGAATTTTTGCAAAGACCTTCCTTATATAAAACTAATCAAAATACTAAAACTCCCCTACAATCGGATTGGAGCTTTGGCCACCATATTGGAAAATGGCGGCCAAAATGTGTTTGTTATCGAATATCTCAAAATTGGTTGGAGATAGACAGTATCTCACAATGGAAAAAATATTCCCCATTTAATTCCCTACAAAAAAGGTGTCTTCTATAGTTTTGGTAGGGGCAAAGGTTACGTCACATAATCGTGGTTTATACGTTGCTTATTGGAGTACCAGCTAATTTCCTAATTTTTACGCCCAGCATCAAACAATGCCCGGTAAATCCGTGAGAAATCGATTTAAATACAAAATAACTTTTGTACGGGGTTCATGAATGCTTCCGTTAGTATTTAAAAAAATCAGGTCTGCGAAATCGAATTTTGCATTTACCCGGAATTTAATTTTTTCCATTGTTGGCATTTCCTCAAAAATGGCATATTTGACTGTCCATTATTAAGCACTAAATAGCATCGGAAGAAAAATTATTTCAACTCACATTGAAGTGACTTAATAACGTGAAAAACAACCAAGTTTTAATACAATTTTGGCTGATAATTCCTATTCCCAAAACTCAAGTGAATGATGTTAAAAAAAGGTGAAAAACAGCACGAAAACAGTATTCATATTGTGAATATTGGGAAATTATCGCCATATTGGATTAAAATTTTGGTTGTTTTCTCTTCGTTATTAAAGTCACTTCAATGTGCTCGAAAAAATTTACCCCCCCGATGCTATTTAGTGTTTAAAATTGGACACCCATTATTGCAAGGGAAAAAAAAATTCCGGTTAATGCAAAACCCGATTTCGCAGCCCTGATTTTTTAAAATCAAGGAGCTTTCGTGAACCCCGTACAAAGTTTTTGTATTTAAATCGATTTCTTACAGATTTACCGGCATTTTTTTTGTTTGGGCGTGAAATTAGGAAATTAGCGGTACTCCAATAAGCCGTATAAACCCGATTATGGCTAACCTTGCCCTAAAAAAACCATAGAAACCCTTTTTTGTACAATTAAAATGGGGTATTTTTGCCATTGCGTTATTTAGTCTATCTCAAACAAATTTGGAAATATTCGATAACAAACACTTTTGGCCGCCATTTTCCAATATGGCGGCCGAGCTTCATGTCCGATGTAGGGGTTTTGTATTTGATAAGTATTTTTAAAAGGAAGGCCCCTTCTGAAAAAATTCAGCGACATCGCAATTATTTCCTCCAAAAATTCTTATTTGACAGGATTACGATCCCACTCAAACGAATATGAGGTTTGCCAAAAATCAGGAACATCAAATCAGGGAGTATAAAAAAAAACTTTCCCGGGGAAAACCCCCAAAACCCCAAAATATTTTTTTTTGGTTCAATTTTCATTTTTTGTGTTAAAAATCTTAATAAAACTTTTTTGGCCCAAAAAAAAGGGGAACATAATATAATTATTCGATATATAATTTTTTAAAATTTTTTCTTTTCAAACTGACCAGCAATATACGGACACCTCTTAAGTTGAAAACTAGAAAATAAAGGGCGGGGAAAATAATTGTAATACAGTGTTTAATCAAAATAAAAGCAATAATGAAAAAACAAAGGGGAAAAGCAAAATCATTAAAAAAAACTTATAAGGGGAAAATTAACATTACAAAAACCACAGACAAAAACCTACAAAAAAATAGAAAAAATCTTCTTTGTCTTTGTTTCATTATTTGCTAAATTTTATTTTAAATTGTAAAATTCCTAATCAGTAAACGGGCTTCTAATAAAAAAGGGTTAAATTTCCCAATAGGATACGCCTCTGTACATAAATGACGTCTAAATGCTTCAAAATTTAATCAAGGAAACTTCCAAATGAGTTTTTTTAAAGAAATTTCTATCACGATAAACAATTTTTAAAAATTGGGTAAATCCCAAAAAAACATATCTTTAAATACTTTGTATGTATTTACCCACGTATCTTCACCCTTTTCCTCAATCGTGAAAAAATCAGAGCAAATCTTGGTCAAGGGAAATAAAATAAAACAGATTTCAATTCTCTATGGATACAACATACCCCATATCAGTAGAAGGTCTTACTGCCCAAACCATAACAATAATCAAAAACGAGTAAATCTGGGGCACGGTCGTCCCCGGAAGAAAACGCATCCCTGCTTAGGCGACACGAACTCCAGCCCTTATCAGCTACCAGATTTGGGGGGGTTTTTTCAGCTTCTGCACACGTCGCCCCAAAAGAGTTACAATTTTGAAACTCGGTATATGATGTTTATGTTTTCCATGACATCCCAAAAAAAAAAATCACCCAATCCGAAACTGTTCTGTGTTAAAAAGACTCTCAAATCGTCAAATTCCTTTGGGCGGCTGGGGGCGGCGGGGGCTGGGTGGGGGGTGGCTGGTGGCTGGCTCGGAGTTCTCTGCGGAGATTAATTTACCCTACAGAAAAAAAACGGTAATCTTAAACTATAAAAACTTGGCCACACTTAGTGTACTTCAGACGCAGTGCTTTTGTTTTCAAAAACCAAAATCGGTAAAAGGGGCCCGGGAGAAAATAAAAAATTTGGGATGATAACCAAAACGCGTAACTACAAGGCGTGGAAATTTTTGTACAAACTTAAAATTTAAAACATCTATTAAAAACATTTAATTATCTTCGTCCAAAACAAAAGGGCAAAATTTTGGGGGATGACCAGGGCCCAAAATCCCAAAAACAATCTAACTTTAAAAAAGAATCATTCAAGAAAACGCAAAACTGAGATGTTTTAAAAACGTGGAATACTTTTTTGATATCTCTCATTCTTTACACTTTTGAATTGGAAAGAAAAAATTGGGGTAAGGGTAGGAGAAAATAAAAATTACAAAAGTAGGAAATTTCCGTACTCTTAAATAATACGCTATACGAAAAACGGTTCATCTTAGAACTTTGAAATTGGGCCCACTCAATGTACCTAAATTAACCAAAACCGAGAAGGGGGACGGGGAAAAAATCAAAAAAAAAATCAAAACGCGAAATTACTCGGCTAGTAATTTGTACAAATTGAAATTATAATGCTCTTAACCTTATAAAATCTAGTTTTAAACACAAGGGGTATTTTTTGGGGGGGACCGGGGGAAAAAAAAAAATGTAAAAAACCCAAACTTTAAAATTTAAAAATTAAATCTTTCAAATCCATCATCACATTTGATAGCAAAGAAAAAAAAAGATGTAATACCCAAACCAATCAAAAATTTGATAAAAAATATACGGCAGCCAAGCATTCCTTAAAAAGTCTTCGGCTGTGAATGCTGTGAGATTAAAATTGACAAGCTTTTTTTTCTTTCCCCCAGTTTCGCTTTGAAAAAAAGTAAGATCATTCGCCTTTTGACGAGCCCCAAAGCAAGATTTTTGTGGTAAAAAGAAAAATTTTTAAACCGAAATCAAAAAAAAAGGGTTGGGCCCTTTAAATTTTGGTTCATGGCCAAAATTGTTTTTTGGGGCAAGTGTTGGGTAAAAATATCTGATTCCAGAGGGGATGAAATTTGGAAGATTTTTTTTCGTGTTTTGATGTATATTTGGCACAGTTTCAAGCACATTTTAAAAAAGGGCATTTTTAGTTTGGGTACTAGCTCTAGTACATGTGGACCAAAAGAAAGCATTTAAAGCCATTAGGAAATTTTTCCCAAAAAACCAATTTTCGCCAATTTCTGGATCAAAAATCAAAAAATTCGTGTTGAATCACAATTTAAAAAATAATTTTTTTTAAATTTCCCTTTTATGTATATTGTGTAAGATCACGTGGTAAAAAAAAAAAATTTGTATTATGTATGTATGTATTATGTAAAGTTTATGTTGTATGTTGTATGTTGTATGTTTATGTATGTGATTATGTATGTATGTAGTTTTGTATGTATGTATGTAGGTATGTATGTATTATTATTATTTATGTATTTATGTATGTATGTTGTATTTATGTATGTTATGTATGTATGTATGTAGTATGTATGATGTATTTTATGTATGTATGTATTATGTATGTATGTATGTTGTATGTATGTAAGGGAAAAAAGGAGGATGTATGTATGTATGTATTGTTTTGTATTATTATTATGAGGTAGTATTATTTTGTATGTATGGATTGTTATGTATGTTGTATGTATGTATGATTTTTGTATTTTTATGTTAGTTGTATGTATGTATGTTGTATGTAGTTAGTATGTATGTTGTAAAAATAGGGTATGTATGTATTGGTATTATTTTTATTAGTATTATGTTGTTGTATTTGTTTTGTATGTATTTATATGTATGTTGTATGTATGTATGTAGTATGTTTTATGTATGTAGGTAGGAGTTGTTAGTTGTATGATGTATGATGATGATGATGTTATTATGAGGGAGTATTATTATGTATGTAGTTGTATGTTGTATGTATGTTGTATGTATGTATGTATTTTATGTTGTTTTGATGTATGTTATATGTTTTATTTTAGGGGTAGAATTTTGATTATGATTTTGAGTATTTTTAAAAGTAGATGGCGATGATTAGATGATTTTAAAATTTGTATTTTTTTGAAGAAAAGTTGTTTTGAAATTTAGAGGGGAGTATTTTGAGGTTTTTAAAAAAAAGAAAATTTTGGATGAGGAAAAGAAAAGTATTTTAAAAATTTTTCTTTTTTTTTTTCTGTCTGTTTGTTCGCACGATTCCGGGCAAACGGCATAAGCGATATTGATGAAAATTGGAGGGGACCTTCAAAATCTCTGAACTTAGACGTGACACGTTTTTGGGTACAATCGATGAAATATTTCTTTTAGTGAAGCAGCTTAGCATGAAAACATTTACACGCCTGACAAAAGCACCAAATTTTTACTACGTGCTAATTAGGCCCATTGCTTTCAATTTTTGATAGGAACCAGCTTTTCCGGCGGCCATCTTGAATTTTACAGCGGCCATCTAGAAATATAAGTATTTTAACAATATCTCGGCTTCTAAACCACTTAGGATCACAATATTGGTGTGTAAGTATATATTTTTGGAGTCAAGGAATACAAATTGTCTATTGCTAACCAGATTCCCCGGCGGCCATCTTGAAATATAAGCATTTTACCAATATATTGGCTTCTAAACCACTTAGGATCACAATATTGGTGTGTTAGTACATATTTTCGGGGTCAAGGAATACAAATTGAAATTAAATGCATTAGACGATTTATTCATTAACAACAACAAATAAATTCAAAATTCATACAAAATTACAGACTTTTTTAAACATTCTGTTAGTATGTTACATGAAGTATTATATGACAGATACCTTGATGATGCCACTTATAAAAGATGCCATTGCTCACGCCGTATTTAAACATTGGCATCCGCACAGTACCGTGCAATTCCATCCTGCCTTTTTGCATGCACATCTACCACCACATCCACTTTGGCTCTTACAGTTACATTTCACCAATTCGCTACATGCCTTTAATGCAACAGGTAACAATTGTTCCATACAGGAACCCACGATTCACTGTATCTATTCAGTGTCCAGCCCCAACCAGATGAGGCACCATCATCATCATCATCATCATCATCAATCATCAGCACCATCATCAGCATTAGCATCATCAGATCAAGAGAAGGAGGAGGAGGAGGAGGAGAGGAGGATCAGGAGCATTCTGTATACACTGTGCTCACTGGTGCACCATACTCCAGCCTGGTATGCAGCCCGCTTTGAGTGCTGCATTAGTGCGTTCCTAGTTGGGGGAAGTTTCTCCATTGTCTTACTCTTCTGATAAAACATCTCCTTCCTGGCCTCATGCACATGTTCTACGTCACTGGTCTTATTATACAAGATAATGGTGAAGCGTTCTAGGAGTTTGAAATTTTCATCATCAATCTCAAGTTTTGTGTAAGGGTGAGGTGCTATGTATGTAAAGGCATGTGTCACATCAGGATAGCAATTCCATGCATCCCAGGCAGACTTCTTACCTCGTCCGAAAAATGCAGATGTAGTATCACATCCTGTGAAACTGTGGAAGACAGGAAGGGCCAGGGATTTCTCTCTACCCACCTTCTCGTAGATAGCACTAATGGAATTGTAGGTGAAAGTTTTACCTGTACCAAAATCAACCCAAATCTTCACATCTTGACACAAAGTCAACAGGTGATGAGATTTGTCAAGGAGGATTACAGTACGCACCATGCAGTTAGTACATCCATTCTGAAGTGCATCCTGTAAGTGGATTAGCAGCCGGGTGTCTGCTTCCTCGTGATCACATGTTGGCATGCATCTATTAGTACCCCGGAGAATAACCGAGGCACCAGAGGTCACGATAATTTCTTTGTTTTTATCGCATTCAACACTTGCTATTTTTTTCAGAAATGAAAGCAAAAAGTTCCTGTTTGTTGGTGGGGTCTCGTAAGAAGTCAGGCCAATTGAGTGGCAGCTTGTTCTTTCCCTCAACCTTTCTCCGAACACCATTTCCTCGCTTTTCTCTTGTGAATTCTTTTAGGCTGTTCCAAATGTATTTGTCACACACTATATAAACTCTTTCGCAGTATTATAGTTGTTTAATGATGTGTGGAATGTATACCTGATCAGCATTATCATCAAACGTTACAATGTTGGTAGTTGGGAGGAGATGCACAACAGACAACGGCTCCATCGAGAAGCTTAACATCAATGGCATCAGGAGGATCGCTTGGAGAATCCTTGTCCAGAATGTTCATAAGATCGGACTCCTTTCCTAGTCGCATTTTTCCATCGTCAGATTGTGAAGGGGAGAAAGGATGGTTCTCATGGCTGAAGAATGTGGTCATGTCGCTCGCTCTATGCTGCATCACTATGTATAGGCGAGAGAACAGAGAGACATCGCTCTTTTGTTTTGTCTTAATCTTTTGTGCAGCATTGCTGAACAGAGGAAGAGAATTCTTATTGTTTGGTTCATGAAAGGATCGAGTACGATCAGTTATTACTGATTTGCAGAAATTGGCATACTGATGCTGTCCCAGACTCTGCACTGTTCGCACCGTATTCACTACAATTCCGTCCAAAACTACTCTTGTGCCAAGAGCAAGTAACTCATCACTGTCATCCACAAAAGGGTTTCCAAGGTCATTCATGACTTGATATAGACCTAATGACTGTTCCTTTAATGTTTGTTTTCTTTTTTTTATTTGTATTCCTTGACCCCGAAAATATATACTTGCACAACAAGTTTGTGATCTTAAGTGGTTTAGAAGCAGCGATATTGGTAAAATGCTTATATTTAAAGATGGCCGATGTAAAATTCAAGATGGATGTCGGGAGATCTGGTTAGCAATAGTCTATTTGCATTCTCTGACCCCAAAAATATCTACTTACACACCAATATTGTGATCCTAAGTGGTTTAGAAGCCGAGATATTGGTAAAATGCTTAAATTTCAAGATGGCTGCTGTAAAATTCAAGATGGCAGCCGGAAAAGCTGGTTCCTATCAAAAATTAAAAGCTATGGGCCTAAGTAGCACGTGATAAAAATTTGGTGCTTTTGTCCGGCGTGTAAACATTCACCTCAAATTTGATGTTAAGCTGCCCCACTATTTTGAATATCGTACTTTTACGATTTTTTTTCGATATTTAGTGCGATATTTTCGTGACATTTGAACCGATTCTGACCAAACGGGTGGGGCTACAACGTTCATATTTCACATGGACATTAAGGTTATGGTGATGTAGTACCTTTTGAAAGAAAGAGTTGAAAAAGTTAGCCAGAATCCGTAGAAAAAAGGTTTAAATATGAGGTTTTTGAGGTTTTTAATAACAAGAAACAATAGAAACTTGACAACAATCACCTTGTGACGGGTCCAAACCGTTGAACCGGTCTACACTTACCGTGCCCGGCAAGACTCGGTGGAGATGGGGGGTGGGTATGTAGTTGCTCTGCTTCGGTACCAAGGGCGCCACCTCGTTCCGAAGAAAGGGTACCTAGAGGTCTGGGTAGATGGAACGAGGAAGTTCTACGAAGACAAAACCTACGGATAACTAGACATGGGAAATTTATTGAAATAATCCTGTCACCAATACAAACACAGCCTCCTCAAAGTCCTATGGGTAGGATGAGTAGCCACCAAAGGTTCGATGTGGGTAACGTAGAAGTCTATATAGTAGATCTCTTACGTACACAAATATCAAGTAAATAGTTCCATTAACATGAGACAATAAAATAGTATAGCGTAACAAGGTACGTCAAGGATCAAGCCATTTTCACCATGGCATAGGCCTAGTAATAATATATTAAGCACAAATAACAAGTAGATAACAAGGAATGTACAATATATTTAGTTATTTAACTATTAAATGTAGGCCTAGGGTATAGGGCTAGGCCCAAGTTAATGAACAGTCAAATATCACAATAATATAACAATAGCACAAGATCGGGTATGACTAACGAGTAAGATAAATTTATAACTAGGTCTACTTATGGGGGGCCTACTAGGCCTAAGCCTGTAGGATACGATTTCTGGGTGTGAACTGCCTCGGCCACCACGGGCACACTGAGACCTTGACTGGCGTACAGTACCTAAAGTTCACACCAAATCAACAAACTCTCCCAACGGTCTCCCTGGACGACCCTTGTTGGTCACAGTCACTCCTGACATTCACTCACCAACTAACTTGGCCTATGGTACACAAAACCTACAGCGATAGGTGATTTTGTCCCCTCAAAAATCACACAAAATGGTGGCCACCTAACAATAACACTTTATATTCATTCTCAAGATCTAGGCCTACAACAGGCTATAGGTACCTGTAGTCGGTTATGGTAAACTTAATCCTAACCGTGGGTAGGACTCGAACCACACCCCTTTACTCTGGGGCCTCGGACCTTCAGTCCAACATAAGGAAGGAAGGAAGGCTGCTTATGGCATACCTGATGAGTGAATGTACAAGCGTTCTTCCAGCGTTGGCCTATAAGGCTTGTAATAAATGCCTGTGCATTTAATAATATTACAACAACAACAACAACTACAATCGATAGTCGAACTATGTTACAAAACAACAACAACTATATTTAATATTCTAGCTTTGTGACAACAACAACAACTACAATCGATAGTCGAACTGACAGGAAGTTCTCACATCATCCAGTTGTCACGCCATCTTCTAGCTCGGATGGAAACAGCATTGAGCTGTCATTGTATCAAACTTGTATTCATCTTAATGAATTACAGTCATCCTGATATTTTAAGTGTCATCAATATTTATTGTGCATACCAACCTAAAGTCCAAGTTATTATATGGTGTCAGAAGTGAAAACTATAAGCAGATAATCGATCTACAAATAAAAATGGGTGGTGAGTACAGAGTACCTCCAGCACTCAACATGGAAGCGAGACAACTAGCACAAAACTGGACTGAGTGGATACAACAGTTTGAAATATATATGGCTGCATCAGAGAAAAATCAAAAGACGGACGATGTCAAAGTCCAAATATTTTCGAACCTAATAGGGTTTGATGCTGTTCGAGTGTGTAACACACTCACATTTGAAAATGAAGGACGACAAGAAAGTGCTTCAAAAAGTGATAGACAAGTTTGCAAGCTATACTGTAAGCCTCACAAAAACTTGGCAATTGAAAGAAATAATTTCTTCAGGGTATCACAACAGCCAGATATGAGTATGGATGAATTCATTACAGAGCTAAAAGATCGCGCATCCACATGTGAACTAGGACAGTTACGTGACAGCATAATCCGAGACCAACTTATAATAGGCCTTAGGAGCAAACCTCTGCAGGAGAAACTGTTAGCTGAAGGGGACATAGCATTGGACAGATGTGTTCAAATCTGCAGGGCAGCAGAAGCTAGCAAGCAGCAGGTCCAATCTCTTTGAGAAACAGTTACTACAGGGAGGTCCCAAGATGCCGCAGCCGCAGTAGACGCAGTTCGGAACGTGACAGGTTATCAACCCCGAGGAGGCCAAGATAAGAAGCCCCCAAGAAAGTTCCAAGCTACTGCAGGTTCCAGTGCAAGTGGAGAAAAAAGCGAGACATTTGACTGCAAGAGATGTGGTTTCCGCCATAAACCGAGGAAATGTCCAGCTTATGGTAAAGAATGCAGTAAGTGTAAAAGGAAAAATCACTTTGCAAAGGTATGTAAAACATCGTCTATGCATGCAGTTGAACAAATTGAAGTGAATTCGCAAGATGAATTTGCGTACATATGATCGGTAGAAGACAATAAGAGACAGACCCAATCAGCATGGTATCACAAAATGTGGTTTGGTAGTGAATGTGTGTCTTTTAAAATAGACACGGGAGCGGAAGTAAATGTATTACCGCTAGCTACTTACAATAAGTTAAGCATAAATAGGCCTAGTTCAAAGGAGCTAAAACCAACAAAAACAATGTTATTAACAAATGGTAACAAAAGAATGAAACCTATAGTTTCAGTAGACCTAAGTTGTACTAAAGATAAGGTTAATGATAACCCAATTAAGGTAAATTTCCTTGTAGTAGACACAGTCTCAGACCCAGTCCTAGGGTTAAAAACAAGCGTAGAGTTAAACCTAGTAGCACGAGTAGAGAACTTGAATAAATCAGACATTAAACTGTCTAGGCCCAGTGAGATACGGGATGATAAAAGTAAAATAGTGAACGAATACAAAGATGTGTTCCAGGGAAGGGGAAAATTTCCTAAAACTTATAAGATAGAGTTAAAAGATGAGGTTGCCCCAGTAATTCATCCAGCAAGGCGTGTGCCTCTAACAGTTAAGCCAAAGCTTAAGCTGGCCTTAGATAAACTTGAACAAGACAAGATAATTTCAAAAGTAGAGCATGCAACTGAATGGGTTAGCAACCTAGTGATAGTAGAAAAGCCCAATGGATCGTTGAGGTTATGTTTAGACCCTAAAGACCTGAACAAGGCAATCAAGCGTCAGCATTTTTTAATCCCAACAGCAGAGGATGTAGCCCAAAAAATGGCCGGAAAGAAAGTCTTTTCCACGCTTGACATGAGAGAGGGTTTTTATCAGGTATGTCTTGATCCTGAGAGTCAAGATCTGTGTACTTTTAACACACCATTCAAAAGGTACAAATTCTTAGTTTTGCCTGTTGGAATTTCGTCTGCACCGGAAGTGTTTCAGAAAGCAAACATAGAAATCTTTGGTGATATACCCGGAGTAGAGATAGTTTTTGACGATTTAATAATCGCAGAAACGTCAAATGACGAGCATGACAAGATACTGAAACAAGTATTGGATAGGGCCAGGGAAAACAATGTCAAGTTTAACGAAGACAAGTTTCAATTCAAGACTAAGGAAGTTAAGTATGTTGGTCATATTATCTCTGAGTCAGGACTCAAACTAGATGAAGACCGAGTGAAAGCCATAGCTAACATGCAGACCCCTAAAAAAAAAGGACTTACAAAGGTTCCTTGGCATGGTTAAGTATGTAACTAAGTTTATCCCCAACATGTCAGAAGCAACAGGTCCTATGAGAGCTCTTCTCAAAGATAACGCTGACTGGTAGTGGCAACATGAACAGGTCAGGGCATTTGAACATGTTAAAAGCCTACTATGTATGGCACCTGTACTTAGCTTTTATGACCCTAAAGAAAAATTGTGCATCCAAACAGACGCATCTCAGTCAGGATCAGGTGCATGTTTAATGCAGGGTGGGCATCCTATAGCCTATGCCTCACGCAGCTTAACCAGTGCAGAGGTAAAGTGGGCTCAAATCGAGAAGGAACTCTGTGCGATAGCTTATGCATGTGAAAAGTTCCACAACTGTTTGTGTATGGTCAAGTTGTACAGGTACAGTCTGATCATAAGCCCCTAGAATCAATCTTAAAAAAAGATGTGTGTCAAGTGTCGGCACGTCTACAAAGGCTCCTTCTTATACCTTGTCCACACTTACGTTCACTTTAAGTCCTTCCCACTTTAAATGAGTCATTTAAAGTTACCGTGCGTCTACACTAGAACAATAATCACCGCCCATGATATAACGTCATTTATGAGTTTAGATGGCAATGACCAATCAGCTGTCTTTGTTATTATTTTTCAGCTGTTGCTGTTGCTGTTGCTGTTGTTGTGCACGGTCAGCCGTACGACTAGTGCAAAATTATTCGTACGGTCAGCCGTACGATACCACCTAACTAGGCCAAAAGCTTCAAATATCACAGTGCATTGTGGCAGTGTGGTAGCGCGTCCGAATTCTATGCAAAAGGTCAGCGGTTCAAATTTTCGTTTGGTCGTTTTTTTTTACCATTCTATTTGGGTCTATGTTTTTTCTGCAAATGATTTCACTACATTCGGCCCCGTCGCAAACACAATTCTAGATGATAAAAGCGTTTAAAAAGTGCTAGGCCTACGCCTATTTTAAGGAAAAGCCTTATCTCTACACCTCGATTGTAGGTAGGCAGCCTAAAACGGACTTTTGTTTAAAATAGAAACGTTAAAGGTCTTGGAAGGTTTTTTGTTGTTAATAAAACAGCAAAAAAGGACGACAGAAGGACAACACTTTTATTACGGCGCGCCTTTATCCAATCAGATCATTGACCGTACGAATAATTTTGCACTATTTCTTAGTTGTACGGCTGACCGTGCGAATATCCACAGCCATTAAACAATGAATTTCGTCACTAGAGAAATCTCGTCTTTTCTTCTTATCTTCTTTAGAATTTTGAGACGTGATTAAAGTTACAGAGTGGGCTATGTCGGGCTAAAGTAATGTCACAAACTCTGAACATAACCTTAAAATACTAGTCGTCCCGCCATTTCAGAATCGAGATACAGTAAATCGATTGTTATAAGTAGCTCCTCACTTTAAATGGGGTCCTGGGATGATTTAAAATGAGGGGGACTTCAAGTTGCTTTTCGAGCGTCTACACCTAGACTTAAAGTGCCCCTCACTTTAAAGCTCACTTTAAAGTGCTAGTGTGGACAAGACATTTGATTGCTGAAGTACCAACTAGAAGTAGTGTACGTCCCAGGCAAGCTAATGTTTGTGGCAGACACACTGTCAAGAGCCTATCTGTTAGATCCAGTGTCTGATGACAAAGAACTTAATGTAGTGGTTCACTCTGTTAGCAAACATTTGCCAGTTTCGCCATCACGTAGACTAGCGTTAAAAGCAGCAACAGAGAAAGATGCTGATTTACAATGTGTCATAAGAATACATGCAGAAGTTGGCCTGACAGGAAAGAAAAAGTTTCTGAGGGAGCTAGGTTCTATTGGAACAAAATGAATCAATCTCTGTAGTTGATGGTTTAGTATTTCTAGATGTAGTATATTGGCATCACTGGTGCCTATCGCCATGTATGACAAGGGCTCAGTGACATGGGTGGAGCCTAGGCGAGGCAGAAGAAGAGGGGGCGTACAATCATGGCGACCCGTGAGCATTGTATAAGTTGTAACCTTGTGAATCAATAAACTAACATGATCAGACTTATCATGTACATTTATTAATTACGTGTGCACGATATATAACATGGTATCAGAAGTGACTAAATAACTATCACTTAAGTGATAAAAATAACGAATAACGAACGATTTTAACTGTTCAATCGGCGTGTTTGGTCTAGGCCTAGCCTAACGCGTAGGCCTACGTACTACTACAGCCATGGACGCGTTATACAAACCACCTGGGGAACTAAACCTCAACGGAAACGTCTCGGAAAACTGGAGAAAATTCAAACAAAGATTTGAAATATTTATGAAAGCGAGTGGGGGAGACAAGGAAAAGGACGAGTCTGTAAAGGTATCAAAAATTATTAAGTTTTATTGGTGAAGATGCACTTGACGTTTTCAACACCTTTGTTTTTGATCCGCCTGGGAACAAAGATAAACTTGAACCAGTCCTACTACAATTTGAAACGTATTGCTCTCCTCGGAAAAACGTTGTGTATGAACGGTTTAAATTTTTCTCGATTGTGCAGAAAGAAAATCAGCCCTTTGAACAATTTTAACCGAACTAAAAATAGCTGCGAAATCGTGCGAGTTCGAGAACCAAGAGGACAGCATAATAAGAGACCGAATTGTGCTTGGGATTCTCGACAAGAACACACAAGAACGACTGCTACGAGAACCGTCCCTGACTCTATTAAAGGCAGCTAACCATTGCAGAACAAGTGAAGAAAGTAAACGTCATGCAAAAGCTGTACAAGAACAAATTCCTGTAGACGCATTCACTAAGAAGAACGCGGGGACACCAAAGCCTAGGGGTACAAGTAGCACAAGTAAGTCTAATGTAGACGAAGATAACGGATATCTGTGTAAAAAGTGCGGTTATACACATAGGCCTAGAAATTGTCCGGCTTTTGGCAAAACGTGCATGTATTGCAAAGGAAAAAATCACTTCTCCAAGGGGTGCCCGAAAAGAAACTCTCAAGGCTGGCCGAAGAAGGTGCATGCAGTCAGTGAACATAACAATGAAAGTAGTGGTGAAGGAGAAGAAGATGAGGAGCCTCACAACCAAGAACTGTTTAAACCTAAAGTAACTAAAGTTCCTGATAAAGTAGACTCAAATCAGTATCAGAAGGTTGATCTAGTTCATAAAGACATCCCTGAAATCAGGTCATGGAACGAGAAAATTGTCATTAACAACTGCCCTGTAGTCTTCAAGTTAGACAGTGGTGCAGAGGCCAGTGTTATGTCAATCAGCACCCTAAAAGAGATAGATCCTAACGCAAAGTTGAATAAAACTAGCACTGTATTAGTAGGTTTTGGTTATGGGGACTTTAAAGTTAAACCTAAGGGAACCATAACCTTAAAATGTAATGTAAATAAGTCAACTTCTAAATATGCAAACATTGAATTCTTGATAGTTGATGTAGATACACAGCCATTGCTAGGCTTGCAAGGCTGCATCAAACTAGACTTGATAAGGCGAATTGATAAGATACAGGTAGTTCACACTAAAGAAACTGTGTTAAAAACGTATAAAGACCTGTTCACGGGGTTTAATAAAGGTATTTGAAAACTGACAACAACAAAAACTACGTATCATGTGTTGGGTTTGGTACTGGGTAAAGTTTCAAAGTTGTTTTGGTGGGGCCCAAAAAAGTGGGACTCCGCATTTACTGTATTGTCATTGTACATAAACAGCAACTAAAATGTACCCCCGTCGTTTTTTTGAAAACTTTTAAATCCATCCGACTAGAAAACTAATAAGAATAATAAATGGTGTCTTAAAAGGTTTTAAATTTTATTTAAAGTTTATCTCGTAGAGCGCGATTATAAAAGTTTTTAAAAAAAAGTGGGTTAGGCGGGCCGCCCACATGTTGAAAAAAAATAAAAAACGAGGAATTTTCTTTCCGCGCATACCCCGTTTGGCCTACCTTATATATTAAAGAATAATATGGAAGGGTTTCGTTTTCCCGCCCGTGTTGAAAATTAAAGAAAAACCACGTGTAAATGGAAGGTTTGGAGGCAGATTTGAGACCTACACTCGCCACGGGTTTTGGGATACAAAGCCGATCCTCGAAAAATAGTTGTTGATAAATTAAATTTGGACCACGAAACCCCATTTTAAAAACTTCGTTTTTAAAACCCAGAAGGCAAAAAGGGTACAGGTAGTACTAAAAAAAATTTGAAGAAAACGCTCCCGCGGGGTGAATATAAAAATGGAACATTTTAATTTCTTCAATGAAAACAAAAGAAGGACAGCCGTTTGATAGCTTTTTGACGGAACTCCGTACAAATCGGGCACTTGATTCGGAATCATTTGGAAAACCTACTCCGAGCGAATCGTGTTTGGGATCCGGGTTTTCTCGCTACAAGAAAAGTTACCCCAAACGGTGCCCATCCTGGACAAACCCATCATATTTGCCGGCGGCTGAGGTATCAAAACAAAACTCGAGCGCTCCGCCCCACGGGTAGGCCTAGTTCCAATAAAATAAACTTGTGAAGAAAAAAGCGCTGAAACCCCAAAAAAAAAACACCCATACTAGCAAACCAAAAACTGAAAATACTACAGTGAACCGACCACAACTAAAACGGGACCAAAGTTTTTGACTGTCGCAGTTGGGGGAAATAAACACTACCAAGGCTTGCCCTGTTTTTGGAAAGAGGTAGTGTTCATAAAATAATCATTATAGTTCAATTTTTTAAACAAGAAACCTAACCCAAAACAGGTTAAAAAGGAAACTTGAAGAAAATGAGTAGTAGTTCACTTACAAGAAAAACAGTCTGTATCACAAGTGAAAAGGTGTGTGGTTACAAATTTTAAAAAACTGTGTGATAAAAAGAAACTTTCAAGCTAATACGGGTGTCAGGTGAAGCCCTCCCAGGTAAAAATTTTTTGGGGGAAGCCTAGGCCTTTTTCTAAAAAAAGGGTAAGGAACCAACACAATTTTGGGTCACCTTGGGGAATCATAGAATAAAGCCTAGAGGGGTAGTAATTTTAGTTGTCCCCAAGGGTAAATGAACCTATAAAATTAGTTTTATGTTGCGGGAATAGAGTCCAAACCATTGCTAGGCCTAGTGGGATTCAAAAAAACAAACCTTATTAGAAAAGGGAAAAGGGAAATGTACTAGAAACCTTTGGACGTGGATTCAGACAAAGAGGGTTTTGTAGCCCAATAAGAGTTTTTTTTGAAGGGATTAGGGAAAATCCAGGTGAGCTAACATGGGTTTTAAAAACGAAAAGGTAAAAATTGTTTTTTCATCCCCCTCGAAGGTCCCATTTCAGCTCAACCCAAACTGAAAAAACCCTTAAACACTTTGAAAAAAAGGGAGTCGTACCCAAAATAGATCACCCACTGACGGTCAGTAGTCTCGTTTAGTGGAGAAACAAATGGACGTCTACGTCTCTGTCTTGATCAGAGTTTTAAATATGGCGATTAAAGCGGGAACATTTTGAAATTTCCGACGCCAAAGATGTGCGATTGTATAAAACGGAAAAAAAGTGTTCACAATACTGGAATGAAGGGACGGTTTTGGATTACAATTAAACTTCTAGTGCACCGTCTTTTCAGACCCCTTTCGGGATTCGCTTTGAAAGGTTTCCCTTTTTGGGTTCAGCTCGGCACCAAAAAATTTTCCAAAAAAGGTCATAAAAAAATTTTTTGGTGATATTTAGGGGGTGGATTGGTTTTATGACTTAAAATTGCAGGCACAATTAGAGGAACTGATCAGATACTTCTTTCAGGCTAGGAGAGCCAACATATGGAGTGAAGTTCAACAAGGAGAAGAGCAACTAAGTGGACTCTGCAAATACGTAGGACATCTGGGGAAATCGGGAAAGGACCAAACCAGACAAAGGAAAAATTCGAGCAATGGTTGAATGCCTCGCCCCAAAAAGAAGGAAAATTTACGCCGATTTCTAGGATGGTCACGTATGTACCCCAGTTTGTACCAAACTTTCCATACCACTGCCCCAAATTAAAAGGGAATTGTTTAAAAATGATGTTGATTGGCAATGGCGCCTAAAAAGAGAAAGCATTTGGCTAGTTAAAAGAGAAACTGGCAAGCACCTGTTTTTTCAAAATTATGATCAGGCCAAACCCCAAATTTTAAAAACCCATGCTCAAAGAGGTTGGTGCATGCGATGCAAGATTCTCTTCAATTCATATGCATCTGCAGTCTCACTGCCAGCAGAGAAAAAAATGCTCAAATTGAAAAAAGGGAAATGCTTGGAATATTTTACGGTGTTACAAAAATTTCACCCAATAGTGTACGGTAGAAAAATAAAATTTCATACTGATCATAAAAACCCCTTGTGTTTTCGGAAAAAGGAGCTAAATCTAGTGTCATTTGGCTTCAGCGAATGCTGCTTAATTTTTAAGATATGATTTAAATGTGCGTAGCCCCCGGCAAAGAGTTGTTCTTGGCTGATACACATCAGGGCCTATTTATGGGCCCGGGTTTGGGGTGTCCCGAACTTTAACGTCCCCTTGTAAAAACAGTAGAAAAAACATTAGCCCTTTGTCCGCAAAGAGGGGGGAACTCAAAAAACAACTTTTAGCGAACAGTCCTTCAGCAAATAAAACATACCACAAGAAGGATGGCCAAGACAGTTTCCGAGGGGGAACCAGGGTAAAAAACCTTTTTGGAAACTGCAGGGGAAAAAGGGTCTCGTGTCGGAAAGGTTTTGTGTTTTTAGGAAATAAGTTTTCTTTACCCCAAAAAAAGCGTGAGAAATTTAAAATTCAATTCATGAGGGCCATCGGGGATGGAAAAATGAAGGCGGGCACAGGAAATTTTTTATTTGGGCCGGGGGACCCCGCAAAAACGAGGACACAGTGTCCAAGGGTGGTCTGTGAGAAGTTTCAGAGAAAAACTCAAAAGGCCATTACTTCCTCATAAAATTCCTGATCGGCCCTGGCGAAAATTGCTGCCGATTTTCCCAGATATGTGGAGTGACATACCTGGGGGATAATTGATTACATTCAAAATGGTTGAAAACTTAAGGCAAGGCAAAACCCTAAAGGTGATCCCAAAAAATGAAAATGGGTTTTTCACATAATGGTATCCCAGAGTGCGTAGTTTTTCCCACAACATCATTTGAGCTCGAATACAAAAAAATTTTCAAGAGAATGGATTTCCAAATAACACTCAAACCCAACATATCCCCCCAACTAATGGGGGGGCAGAGAGTGCAGTTAAGATTGGTAAAAAAAAATGCTCCTAAAGCACATGCAGAAGGGACAGATATCTATACATCTTTTGAATACAGTCAACTCAGTTAAGGACATAAAAAAGATCTCCAGACAATTTCTAATGAGCAGAAATCTTCGCACAAAGTTGCCGATATCCCCAAATCTTATTGAACCTAAGTAAAACAAGGTTCGGACGCCCCGTCTAAAACATGTCGTCAGAAGAATTTTTTGATAGATCGGCTGTCCCCTACCAGAACTAAAAAAAGAGAGAGTTTCAGAAAAAGACGTGGAGATACATGGGGGAAAAACCATCGTAAAAGGGAAAACAGAATCGCCTAGGTCGTACATCGTTTTCTACGGCCAACAACGCAATTTCGGGAACCGAAGAGATTTTCACCAGTCTGTAAACCCTCTCCCTAGTAACACAGCACTTCCCGGGGAGTTTTTCCAAGAACCAAACACCTTTCCAAACAGTGATTCCGATTTATCCTTTTGTTTTGAACCCCCTTTGTCTCAAACGATAACTAGGCCAATCGAAAAAAAACAAATGCCCCTTATCTGTTAGACTATAGCGCTAAGCAACTTTGATTTTTTATTTTTTGATTAAATAGTTTGTAATTTAAATAAGCAAACTATCTTTTTAACCTATCTTAGAATTGTAAAACAAAAAATTGTCTTCTCATTATGTTTTTGAACAGTAAAGTTTTAGTTTAAAAAGGGGATTTTATATAAAAAGGGATTTGAAACTGACAAAAACAACAATAATGTATCAGTTGTTAGGTTTGGACAGTGAAGTTCTAAGTTTTTGGTGGGACCTAAAAAAAATAGGGCTCCGCACTTTACTGTTTGTCTTGTATCAATAAAAAAGTCAACTAAAAATGTAGTCCGCGTATTTTAAATATTAATCCACCTGACTAGAAAAAATAATGAATTATAATAAAAGGTGAAGAATTACCGGAGAACATACATTAGGTTAAGGGAAGGGCTTCCGGTGGTGCATTCTCAAAAAGAGTACCATTTAGCCTTTTTAAGAAACTTAAAGAAACATTGGATAATTTAGAATCTCATAAGATTGTAGAAAAGGTAAATAAGCCTACAGAGTGGGAAATAGCCTAGTAGTAGTCGAAAAGCAAGATGGAACTCTAAGACTCTGTCTAGATCCACGGGATCTCAATAAGGTAGTGAAGAGGGAACACCATCTGATCCCAAAACAGAAGACATTATTGCTAGACTAAGTGGTAAAAGTGTTTTTTTCTGTGTGGACCTCAAAGAGGGTTTTTGGCATCTTTCCATCTGTGATGAAAGTGCCAATTTGTGTACCTTCAACTCACCATTTGGTAGGTACAGGTTTTCTAAAACTACCATTTGAATCTGCTCAGCCCCTGAGGTGTTCAAAAAACCCTTGAACAACTGTTGGTGACATAAAAAATGTAGATGTGTATATAGATGACTTTATAATATCAGGCAAAATTGTAGAAGAACATGTCGAGGCATTGACTAAAGTCTTTGACAGAGCAAGGGAACTTGGTATAAAATTCAATGAAGCTAAATTCCAGTTCAGAGTGTCTGAGGTTAACTATGTTGGTCGGATAATCTCTGCCAATGGTGTGACCGCTGATCCCCGTCATACTAGGGCAATATTGGAAATGGAAACTCCTTCCAATAAAACTAACCTTATGCGATTCTTAGGTATGGCAAAACATCTAGCCCCGTTTATACCAGATTTGTCGCAAATCAGTGCCCCCCTCCGTAACCTCACTAGAAATGATGTCCAATGGGGTTGGTACCCTGAACATGATCAAGCCATGCTGAAAATAAAATCACATTTAATCAAACCCCCTGTTCTAGCTATATATGATAGCAGCAAGCCACTCACCCTTCAGACTGATGCGTCTAAGGATGGCTTGGGGGCCTGTCTCATTCAAAATGGACACCCACTAGCCTACGCTTCCCGTAGCCTCACACCTAGTGAGCAAAGGTGGGCCCAAATTGAAAAAGAACTTGCATCCATCGTATTTGGATTGGAACGTTTCCACCAATTCACATATGGTTCTCGTGTTACTGTGAACACGGATCATAAACCACTTGAATCTATTTGTTTAAAAAGTCTTGACAAGTGTCAGCCAGACTCAGGAGAATGATGCTTAGGTTACTAAGTACAAATCACTGTCACGTATGTGCAAGGCAAGTATCTCTATCTGGCAGACACATGTTGTCCCGGCTACCCCAAGGATCCAGTGACTGACGATCTAGAGATGAAGTACATAATATCATTCACTTGTAAAATACTTACCTGATGACAGAGGAAACGTAAAACCCAATTCAAAACGCATCACAAAAAGATGAAGGTTTGCAAATGCCTTGCAAAAACTGTATCATTAATGGCTGCCTAAATATAAACCTCCCCCCTCAAAGCACAAAAAAAAAAAAAAAAAAAAAAAAAAAAAAGCTCTCAAAAGCTAGATACTATGGATTATAAAGATGATGTTCATGTGTCTGAGGGGTATTGTTTTTTGGTGACCGGCTCATTGTCCTGTAGAACTTAGAAATTACATGTTACGGTTAATACACGAATGGCCACTCTGGTTATTGAAAGATTGCAAAGCTAGGGCAAGAAGTACTTACTGCGCCTGGTATGAGTTCTGATATTGAAAACCTTAGTTCAAAATGTATGATATGTGAACGATCGCAGTGCAAATCCAGAAGGAACCTATGATCCACATGTAGTGCCTAAGGGCCTGGGAGAGGGTTGCCGGTGACATTATAGAACTAGGTTAACGACAGCTATCTGTTGTAAGAGGACTATTAAGAAATGGCTTGAAACCTCACACAACTAAAAATAAAAACTGCCACAGAATAATAATCAAATTAAATCATTTTTCTCGGTTCGGGATACCAGATGAGTTGTACTGATAAATGCCGTTTGGAAGTGTTGAATTCCATAACTTGCCTATAGGAATGGACTTCCGTCTGGTACCTTTCTTCCCCCATATCCCAGTCGACGGCCCTGGACAGAAAAATCAGTGTCTATTGCAAAAAACCAATGTTAAAGAAATCTAAAGCTTGAGGGTAAGGATGTGTATATAGCACTACTAGGAGTAGGCAGCACTCTGTAAAGGGATAGGACTCTCCTCCTGCCCAGCTATGCTAAACCGAAACACAAAACTAAAATCCCTACCTTGTCACATTTGCTTACTCCATATCTTCAATCTAATATTAAATCTAAACTTTAGAAAAGGCAAATCTAAACAGAAAGACCTACTATGATGCACATGCCAAGTCGTTAAACTCACTTGGCAGGTGCTAATGTCTATCAGGAAAGGTAGAATCTGGGAAACCCGCTCCCAGTGTAGAAGGATTATCCATCTCCTAGATCTACATGTTAGAGACCAGAACAACACAGTCTCGACGCAATAGGCGTTTCCTCAGCGAAAACACACAATCTCCGCAATTTTGTAAATCCTGAGATAGAGGATTGACAGGAGTTAGACACCCCCGGTTAACCCCTCATCAACCCCATCTCTGCTCATAGTCATGCCACAGGTATAACCCCTTAGTACTGGTGACTCTATAATCACAAACAGAGCTGGCAGAACCGTAGTAAAGCCAAAAAGATTCAAGGATTTGTATAATTAATCAGTCAGTGTAAGATTAGAAATCACTTATCAAACTGTTTATCCTAATTATATTGAATCTCTCACACATTGTGGTTTTGAAATATTTGTATTACAAAGTGATGGTATGTAAAACTCTAAGTGTGGAGGTGTAGTATATTGGCATCACTGGTGCCTATCGCCATGTATGACAAGGGTCCAGTGACATGGGGGAGCCTAGGCGAGGCAGAAGAAGAGGGGGCGTACAATCATGGCGACCCGTGAGCATTGTATAAGTTGTAACCTTGTGAATCAATAAACTAACATAATCAGACTTATCATGTACATTTATTAATTACGTGTGCACGATATATAACACTAGATGATAAGCTAATTGTCCCTTATGCACAGCGTAAAGAGGTCTTAAATAAAATTCACGGAGGTCATAAAGGTAATAAGAAAGACAAAAGCATTAGCCCGTAAAAGTTTGTTTGGCCGGGATGTCTGTTGACTTTGAAAAGTTGGGTCTTAAGTGAGAGTGTGTGAAAGTTTCGTAATCAAATCAAAAGAAACTTTAAAGCCGCACCCAGTCCCTGTAGGTCATGGGAGAAAATTGGATGTGACATTCTTGATTTGGGAAAAAAACCAGCTACTTAGTATTAACTGACTACTTCTCAAAGTGGATGGAAGTTCTTAAAAATCGGTAACAAACAGCTCAGGAGCTGTTTATCCAACTCAAATGTGTTGTTAGCAAGATTTGAATCCCTGAAGTCTTAATGTCGGACAATATGCCTTTTGGAATAAGGATTTAAAACTTTTTGCAAAAGATTGGGATTTGAGCTAGTGACATCAAGCCCTCCCTTTTGCACAATCAATGGATTGGCAGAGAGATCGGTTCAGGTAGCAAAAGAATGTTAAAATGAATGAAAGAACCGGGTCAGATGACATTGAGTATGTCTCTGTTACAGTATCGTAATACTCCGATAACAGGTTTAAAAGTAAAATGTCACCAGCTGAAATCCAATTTTCCAGAAAATTAAAAAACAATGCTCCAAACTTTCATCAGAGTTGTTACAACCAAACTGGTATCAAATGTAAAGGCTCAGTTAAAAAAGTAGACAGGGGGAAAACAAAACACTTCTATGAACAAAACAGCAAAAGACCTAGAGAGCCAAAAAACGGTCAAAATGTTTGCGTTAGGAGAGGTATGTGGTGCAACCAGCCAAAAGTAGTGAGTGTTCATGAATCCCCAAGGGTCATACAACATTCTTACTGAGGATGAGTCTCTGCTGAGGTGCAATAGGAAGGATTTAATTGTATCTAAAAATAAGTTAGTTGTAAAAGATAATAGTAGTTACTTAAATGTTGAACAAGCTGTTGACCCAAAGTAGCCAAGTATTTTGTCAAGAAAGTGTAACAATCATGCAAGGCAGAGTTAAATATTAAGCCTCTTGACAGCTACGTGACAATTTCAGGTCATACTAGGAGTGGTAGGCACGTAACAAAGCCAATAAGATTTGATGATTATGTGTAACATGTTGTAATTAGTGAACCCGTGAATTCAATCTTGGGAAAAGGGAAGGTGTAATAAATGTATGTGCATTTAATAATATTAAAACAACAACTACAATCGATAGTCGAACTATGTTACAACAACAACACTACAATCGATAGTCGAACTAAACAGGCAGTTCTCACATCACCCTTTTTTGTCACGCCATCTTCTAGCTCGGATGGAAACAGCATGATGAAGCTGAAAGGCCCACATCGACCACCCTTCCCCTAACAGCCAACGTGAGCAACAACAACAACTGCCAACGTGACGTCACTCACGCCGAGTTATTCCCCTCCATCGGCCGGCGCCATCCGCCATCTTTAATATGGTCATTGCATCTTTAGAGAAGTCAGTTACTAAATGTTGTGTTTTTGTGTGTGTTATTCCTTTCCTTCCTAGCTAATTAACTTGATAATAGTACGCGAAAAACAAATTCTTTAGTGCTTCAGATCTCTCTACGTTATTTTGGTGTTCGTTTTAGCCATTCACAACAAAGGGTTGACTAAGGGGCCTAGCCTACCTGTCGTCCGAAGGTGAGTGGTTTTACAATGCGTTTTTGTTACAGTATCTTTACCATATCTTAGCTTAGGAAGTAGGGAGGTAGAATAGTAGAAGTTTGGGGCTAGGGCCCCTTTCCTCGAGCGATAGTTTACTCACCTTTGCTTTGCTGCAAAGGGCTGCTAGCCTAGGCCTAGGCCCTACACTAGGGGCCTAGGGGCTAGCTAGGGGCCAAAGGCCACGTGGCCCTAGGGACGTCCCTGGGTTCGGTGGGTTCTGTAATGGGCTCTAGGGCCAACCTAAGCCCGAGCCTAGCCCTAGGTCTACACTAGCCTAGCCAGCCCTAGCCTAAACCCGGTACTTGCTTTGTGTAGCTAGGCCTGGGACCCTGGGCCCTAGATGCCCAAGTCCTCCTGTTCTTGTCTTATTTTGTAGCCTGGGGCTAGAGCTAGGCCTAGGCAGCTGGCTACTGCGCTACTGGTAGAATCAAGAGGTAGGCTCGGCCTAGGCGTCTTAAATTTTAGTCTAGGCCTAGGCTAGGGTCCATGACCCCCTAATCATCACACTGCTGGTTTTATTTGGAGAGCCGTTTGCCTATGGTTATGCCTGCCAATTGACCTTGGCCTACCTACAAACTTGATTGCACTTAAACAAACACTTTCTTTCTTTTGTTTCAGGTGCAGAGCGGTCAAGGGATTACGTCTGTTTCCAGACTACCTTAGCTATTGCGCAGCTTTCCTTTCCAATTTTTTTCCTACAGTTAACCAAATCATTCAACCCAATCCATCTTGTCTTTGGACTTTTGATTTAATAGGTATTAATTATTTTGGATTACATGCTACGAACGCCTGCGCGACGGGCAACCCGCCGTACGGCCGAGTCGCCAACTAAAAGGCACACATATTTCAACTAGGAAGCAATACAATATCCTGGTTGAGCAGAAAACAAAACTGCGTAGCCCTCTCCTCAACCGAAGCAGAGTACGTGGCCACCACTCTAGCTTGCCAAGAGGCTACATGGCTCCGACAGCTCCTAAGCGACCTAGGACACGCCCAGGAAGACCCAACGGTACTGCACGAGGACAACCAGGGGTGCATTAAGCTAGCCACGTCTGAGAAAATAGGCAACCGAGTGAAACATATAGATCTCAGGTACCACTATATCCGAGACGTCGTAGACCAAGGCACCGTCCGCCTGGAATACTGCCCCACGGAAGACATGCGTGCGGACATACTAACAAAGCCGCTGCCGGGCCCCAGGTTTGCAGCACTGCGGGAGAAGATAGGGCTTGCAGCCAGCGACCCGCGCGAAGGACGTCCGTCGAGTGGGGGTGTTGGATTACATGCTACGAACGCCTGCGCGACGGGCAACCCGCCGTACGGCCGAGTCGCCAACTACAAGTCACCGCCTCCTTGCAGTGCTTAGACTCCCGTCTCAGTACGATCTACAGGACTGAGTAAAAACCACGTTTCGTCGGCCCGCTCAGACACCTTAGAAGTGACAAAACTAGTGAACTTATAAAAAATTATGTCAATTTCTTTTTTCTAGATGACTACTCCCACAGTCATTGTTGGTGACTCGATGGTGAAGTGGGTGATCCAGCAGGTGAAGTGGGCTTAACCCTTCCATGTTGGTTATTGTTTTAGGTATTCTACCTGGGTCACAAGACAACCACAAGATTTTACAGCAGGATGAAGAGCTGCGTTGTGCCAATGCAGTGGCAGTAGAGGTAGCCCCTAATTCGTGGCTTACTGGAGCTTTGCAAGTCGTCCGGGATGAGATTTGTAGATCTGTAGCCCGAGTTTTATGGTTGTAGGGCATTAGTTAAGTGGGGTGGATTTCACTTGAGAGCCCGCGGGGCAGTCACTCTTTGGCTGCAGGTATGTTTCAGGCCTTCGAGAGTTCTGTACCTCCACATTCCGTTACATCAAAAGTGGCTGCCATTCAACTGGAAAAGGATTTTCCAACTTTGCCAGTACAAGTGCTGAACCACCACTAAAACACCTAGGCTACCATACCTCCTTCAGGACTCACACACCCACACAACAGTTAGGCCTCCACCTACACAGCTCCCTCCTCCAGGGCTCACAAACCACACAAAGGTTAGGCCTACACCAACAAAGCTCCTCCAGGGCTCACAAACCACACAACACTTGGGCCTCCACCACATCTGGGTTCGATACCCAGGTAAATCCAGCCCTCTTTACGACCAGGCCAATTCACATTCTCTACACTTGTAAAAAGAATGAATTTCCAAAGAAGATGAAGAAAACCACCGAACTTTAGAACCTCAAAAGGAGCCCTTTTCAGGGCTCAACTGAAAGTTTCATTGAGTGACCATTGTTTTATAATAATTGGCATTTTTTTAGGCTTTTTGTTGATCAAAGTTTATCTTCGAGAACAACAGAAAGTGGTCCATCCAACACTGACACTCAAGTGCATCTGTGCACACCTGACGACACTATAAACTGACAAGATGCCACCAACTCTGGCCCCCAAATCCCCATACTAAAGGCCAAACTAAAAGTTTAAATTAGTGTCTACTCTTTTGGTACAGAACGATGACAGCTTACCTTAAAAGTAAAACATATTTGGTAGGTTGCACAGACACAAATAGATGATTTTATTTGGCATTTTTTAAACATTCTTAGTGTCTTTTTATCACTATCGGAGAACAAAAATTGATGTTGATGCACCTTGCGAGGTTATGCTGTATTTCAGTCTTAATTGTGCACTCGAGGCATAGACACATATTTTTTTTTAAACTGTAAATTACATACCTAGGTAAACCCCTTAAAAGTATTTAAGAGAGTATAGGACATGCGTTTTAGGCAAATTGCTGTTCGCTCGGCCAACTGACACCCTGAAATTTTGAACATATGTCACGAATGTGGAATTATAGGGCTCTGTAGTAACACATTTTTAAATTTTGTTTTAAAATATTGTATAAAAATTAAATTAGTTTTCACGAATTTTGATTTTGATAAAAACTCCAAAATTGACCATATTCGTGTTTTTTTCTGACTGAGTAAGTCAAAATTTGGAAAATCTATGACCACAGGGCTGTCTCCTATATGCTTTATTGACTTTGCAAAGTGTCATATACGTCGGATGCATCTTGGCCGAGTGAATAGCTATTTGCTAACAGCCAAATGTGTCCCATTCCCTCTTAAGGTCTAGCATTTCTTACAAAAGTACATAGACAGGTACTACCATATCTACAGATTTTTATTTTTACTAACATTATTATCAAAAACATTATCGACTGAAGAATTTACTAGTACCAACAGTTACTATGGCATTCATATTAGTTTTGTAATTTGCCAAAAGGATTTGGCAGTGAAAATCATTAAAAATTTGGTGAAAAGTTGTGTATCTTCCCCCTTCTCTCATCAGGTGGCTGGCGGCCACTAAAAAATCAGGCGACCGCACACAAACAATACCCAAAAGAAAATATAACCTAACATATATGAAGTAAATGCTGCATGCAAAAATACAAGAAATTGGTTCTTTTTTTTTTATATATACAAATTTATTTTATTGTCATAGAACATAGAACATACATGACTCATACACCATAGCAAAATTGTACAAATAAATAATTAATGTTACATAGGCCTACAGAAATAAATCAAACAAGAATATAATCAAAAAACCCACAAAGCCTGAAAAAGGCTTAACTGTGGGGTAAAGACAATTAATAAATTATTTAAGATGGTGACAATACAGAGAACGGAACATATAACCAAAATAAACATGAAAAACATGTATGTATAAATACTATGGTTGCATGACATATTCAGTTAATTTGTGAAATCCAAAAAATTACAGAAAAAGAACAAAGAGCTTAGAAAAATAAATAAATAAATCGGAAAACATTGTCAAAAGGTGTCAGAAAGAAGATAAGATTTTAGTTCAGTTTTAATTTTTGAAATGTTAGACAAGGTTTTCAGTGAGGAGGGCATCAAGTTTAATTTATTTTATATACATACATACAATTTAATACATTTAATACAACTTACACGAAACAATTCTAACACCCACCCGTACACTTGGGTCAAGTCAGTCACTTATCGACAACATCATAACCTCTCTAGACCCTTCCCTTTACAAAACAAATACCCTTCACCCACACATCTCAGACCATTGTGCCATAACCATGCAACTCAATTCGCCCATAAATGCCTCTCCCACTTGGGGTTTCTCTAGAATATTTAGCAAACGCAATACAAATCACTTTATAAATTTACTTAGTAGTGAAGAATGGTCTGACTTGCTGACTATGACCGATACCAACCAGATGTTCAACCAATTCTTAATGATCTTCTTACATTATTTTAACACAGCATTCCCCTTGGTTAGGCAAAGGCAAAAGCAAAAAAAACCTAGTTCGTGGTTATCAAACAGCCATAAAGCAGAGGGCCAACAACTGCGACAATTACACTACCATTGCAAAACATTACCCAACGACCATCAACTTAAACATGAGTATCGTACATTAAAAAAAGGTCATGCACTTAACATCAGACAAGCTAAACGACTACATCACGATCAGGTTATATCTTCTGCAAATAACATATCGAAAGCTACATGGCAGATTTTCAATGCTCAAACTAAGGCCCCTAGTCCTAAAAATCAACTTACGATCAACATTAGCGGAATTCCAAACTCTGACCCAAAAGTAATATCAAATCATCTAAATGAGTTCTTTATCAATGCTGGTATAAACAGTCGACCTCAGACACAAACCAATCACCTCATTCCTGGTGTCATCGAGAATAAGCAGGAAATTAACTCAATTTTTCTCCATCCAACCACCCATCATGAAGTAGCCGATATCATCAAAACACTGAATAACAAACATTCTGCAGGCTTAGACAATGTTCCTGGATCTGTTCTTGCAAAATGTGGAAGTATTATATCTCACCCACTAGCATTTATCATCAATTCCTCCTTTTGCACAGGGACCTTCCCCTCCAAGCTCAAAGAGGCCAAAGTAATACCCATATATAAGCACAAAGGTAACAACCGAGATCCTAACAATTATAGGCCAATTTCCTTCACCTCCTCTTTCTCTAAAGTTTCGAAAAAAATCATGTACTCCCGTCTGTCATCCTTCCTTTTAAAACACAATATTCTTGCAAGCAATCAACACGGTTTCCAAAAGGGCAAATCAACCATAACTGCCATCTTCTCATTCCTATCTGCACTATACAAGGCACTCGATCATGGCGACCTGGCTATTGGAATATTCTACGACTTGAGTAAGGCGTTTGATACAATTGACCATAGTATACTTCTCTCAAAACTGGAATCTCTAGGTATCAGAGGTATAGCCAATAGATGGATTGCATCATTTCTATCAGACCGTTTCCAGGTAGTAGAACTTGATAATATCGATGAAAATGATACAATTACTAAATTTCACTCCGACCCCTTAAACCTTGTCTGTAGTGTGCCCCAAGGAACGGTCCTAGGGCCCCCATTCTTCTTACTTTATGTAAACGACATGCCCAACACATTTGACGTAGGCATACTGACGCAATTTGTAGATGACTCAAGTCACCTCTTAACTGCAACCAGAGATGGGCTTGCAGAACTCATACATAACTCAAATGTCCAAGCAAACGCAATGTCGGAATACTGTAAAAATAACCTTCTCTCCCTTCAACCAACCAAAACTGTGTACCTTAACTTCCACTCCACCTCTAGCCTCCCTCAGAGTAGTCCCCTAATTTGCATTGATGGCAAAAAACATTATGAGAGCTGACAACGTGAAATTTCTTGGCATTACACTCTCGGAGAACCTTGATTGGTCTGCTCATATCGAAAGAGTATGCTCCAAAATAAATAGTGGGTGTTTTATGCTCAGGAGGATGAAGCCAATTGTTAGCAGCCACATATTGAAATTAATATATCATGCCCACATCCACTCGCACATCTCATACGGGCTTCTATTCTGGGGTATGTCACCACAAGCTAATCGTGTCTTTTTACTCCAAAAACGAGCTATACGCATCATCACAGGATCCTCATGGCAGAGATCCTGCCGTAAAATCTTCCCCAAATTAAACATTCTTACCCTGGTAAGTACCCTTATACAAATTGCCGCTATTTTTGTACGTACACATTCAGAATACTTTCCTAAAAACTCATCCATCCATACTTATAACACCCGTCAAAAACATCAAAAATCATACTACATTTATTAGCAAATTAAAAGCATTTCTAGTAGAAAGAGCATTTTACTCACTAAATGAATTCCTAACAGATTAACCCTTGTCCTCCCTACAAACTGTCCCTTATAGATCCGTACTATAGGCTAGGCCCTACACATATATTTTAAATTCAATACTCAATTATTCAATTCAAATAACTTCAATTCTCAATACCGGTACTAGTATACCATACTAGTACTAGGCCTATACATATAACTTGATTCTCATTGAAATTCTCATTCTATTTGATTATTTATTTTATATTTAGTAAATTTATAAATTTACCTTGTTCTCCACTACAAACTTTCCCTTATAGATCCGTACTATAGGCCCAACACGTATATTTTAAATTCAAAACTAATCCCTATTAAACATAAAACAATAATACATAATCATATCATACCATATGCTAGCGTTTTATATTATTATACATCCTAATGAACATCGCATTATATTATATCATATCGATAACTCATTTCATTTTTTAATTTCATTATTGAATTAATGAATTCAAACAACTTCTATTCTCAATACTAGTATACTATACTAATAATACATATAACTTGATTAACATAAAATACACATTTTATTTGATTATCCATTTTATATTTAGTAAATTTTTAAATTTACCATGTCCACTACAAACTGCCCCTTATAGATTCGTACTACTACACGTATATATTAAATACAATACTAATTCCATTTCATAATCATTATATCATATCAAATGCTAGTGTTTTATATTATTATTCATCCTAAATAACATCGTATTGTATCATATCAAACCAATTACTCATTTCATTTTTTCATTTCAATACTCAATTAATCTATTCAAACAACTTCAATTCTCAATACTAGTATACCATACTAGTAATATACATATAACTTGATTCACATGAAATATGCATTCTATTTTATTATTCATTTTTTACCATGTTTTAGCCTAAGGAACTATTCACTCCCTTTTCACGAAGAGGTGTATACGTGTACCATGTATTAGTCTTAAGTGAATAAAGATCTACTCTACTCTACTCTACTTGAACGTAGAAGGAACCGAGTAAGAAAGTGAACGTTGGCCATATTTGTTGTTAAAATTGGGAATTTTGAATGCCCCCGCCACTTTTAGCCTTGTATCCTTGCACGAGTCTAACAGAATCTTGAAATCTGATTTAAAATAGAAGTGTAATATAAATCTATATATAAACAATGAAGATATTGGCAGCACATTACAAAAAGAAAATATTTGTTTACGGGAGAGTTCAGAATCGGTTTTAAAGTCACACATTACCATTTTTAACATTTTTATTTGTAAATCTTCAACCCTTTGAATGTGACACCGCGAAGCATTGCCCCAAGCTAAAATGCCATACAAAATCAAAGATTCGGCTATGGATTGATACACGGTTCTAAATAAGGAAAAAGGTAATACATGTTTTAGAATATAAAGCCGAGAGGAGCAAGAGCGTAGTCTGTTACATAATTTATCAATATGATATTTCCACGAAAAGTGCCTATCTACAGTTAATCCCAGGTACTCATAAGTATTAAATTACTAAATTCAAAGAAAGAAGAAAATAAGTTAAATAACATTTCATAACAAGCATGTACCATTGTTGGCCCTACCACTTGTAGTGTAATAATCACATATCATTTACACTTAATTTTTATGTACATTTTCAGTCCGTTTTCCTTTTTTAAGAATTCATCGACGAAGCGCCCCAGAACATTAATTCGTAAGATATATGAGAGTGGATGTGTGCAGTTAGCAAGTAGAGTTTGAGGATTGACGATCTGCTTCAATTTTCTAAACATGTAACACAGACACGTTTTCAATCTGGAGAGACCAATCCAGATTTTTTTTTAGTTCATTAATCATTATTCATTATGAATAAAAGAAATACTGTAAAAACATGACACAAGTAGGCCTATATGCATATCGATTATCGGGTGACTGATACAGTTTGGTATTGGCCCTATGGTACACAGGTACAAACTTAAGTTAAAAATTTAAGTGATACCTTTGTAATGTTGTCTGTGGCAATTTGCAGCATTGTCTGACCAGTGGCCCTACACATTTACTGATATATTTCTATGTAGGCATACAAACATGAAACAGGTCTGTGCCTAACAAAGTTCAAGTTTTATTTTTTATTCTTTGACACAACCTAATACAGTAATAATAATAGATTTAGGCCTACCCTACACTTGTGCCCTTAACCCACTTAGGTTCTACTAGTGGCTCATATAACTTCAATATGGTATACGATAAATAATCGAGGTAGTGACAGAAACAGAAATGAAACTCCTAGGAATAATAATAGATAATGGTTTAACTTTTAAACATCGTCAATAAAATGGCAAGAAAAGTAAGTTTATTCCTAAGAATATACAGAATGTTACCAGTGGATGCAAAAATAATGCTGTATCAAGCAATTATTGCCCCCCCCCCCCCCCCCCCATATAGATTACTGTAACTTAGTTACATTATTGTTTTACTAGGCCAGAATGAGATATTAAGTTTACAAAAACTGCAGAACAAGGTATTGAGAGGTGTATATTAGGAGTACCTAGAACCACATCAATAAATAAAATGAGTACGTAATGCATTACGGACCGGTGGATGCAGATCAGGGGAAGATGGGGGAAGGTATAGGATCCTACTAAATACACTTATCATTCATCCATAAGATCTATTTAAGTACCCGTTAGGGCGCCACAGCCAAGCTGCGGTGCGCTACACACTCGGGCACCTTATACAGCGAGCAGAGTTGGGGTGATTTCGAGGTGTCGCCCAGCCGTCATGAAACGTGATGTGAACTTAACAACTATCAAAATCAAGGGGATTTGGGTACCTGACAACACATGCCAAATTTGGTTGGTGTACGAACATTCCTTATTGGTGAAAAAATTACTTGAAACATGCTCAAAATCACTTTAAGGATGTTAAGTTACTGACTACTGACAACTGTCTAATTCGTCAGTTTCAATTGCCCAGCGATTCTGACCAAACGGGTGGGGCTACAATGTTCATATTTTACATGGACATAAAGGTAATAGTGATGTAATGCCTTTTGAAAGAAAAAGTTGAAAAAGTTTGCTGGAAGGCTTCCAAATAAAGGTTTTAATATGAGCCTTATACCGGCATACAATCAACAAGTAACAGTTACTTTGACAATGATCGCCTACATTGTTTACAAAAAGCATGTCTTTGGGAGGCGCAAATAATCTTAGTTGTTAAAGCGCCCTAAAACTACTAATAGTAATACTAATACTTTGGGAGACTAGATATTTTACATTCTATTGTTAATTGGTAATTTCATAGCAATTAAATCGACTTTGATAAAATTATTATATTTTAACAAATAATTTTGCAATGGAACTTGAAAAAGTAATGAGATCCTACACATAACAAAAACTTGTAAAAATACAGCCATACCTTACACACTCAAAAGAAATGAGATCTAAAAAAAGGGCCAAGCTCATCTACCCTTCCACATTTGCACATTCTTAATTCATAAACGTACAGTGTCCCGTAACAGCATCCTTGAAAAGCTTGGCAAAATAGAATTTGCATGACCATTACGTTTAAATTATTTAGAAAAAAAGAATTTGGATAAACTATTACGTTTAAATTAATAATTGCAAATTCTATTTTGCCAAGCTTTTCAAGGATGCGGTTACGGGACACATGTACTTTTATGAATTAAAAATGCGCAAATGTGGAAGGGTAGATGAGCTTGGCCCCTTTTTAGATCTAGTTTCTTTTGAGTGTGTAAGGTTTGCCTGTATTTTTATAAGTTTTTGTTATGTGTGGGTCTAGAATACAAAAATTGATACTACTATTACTACTGTGAATATTGTGAAGATGTGAAACTGTTACATGTAATAATAAGTTGAAAATAGCCAAGTGCTACAAATACAATAAAGAATTAGGCCTGCTACTACTACTATTACTACTACGTACTACATATGGGCAATAATTATGTTATTCTGCCTTATGTAAAAATTGAAAAAACAATATAACAATATAACAATATAATATATAATATATATATATATATATATATATATATATATATATATATATATATATATATATATATATATATATAATAACAATATAACAATATAAGAAGGTTTGGGATGCTATGGAAAATATAGGAGTTAACAAAGGAATAATAACAAGAGTGAAAGAGATGTACTCGATATCTAGAAGTGCTGTAAAGACAAGAGGTGGAATTACAGAGTGGTTTGACATAGGAGTGGGGTTAAAACAAGGAAGTGTACTGTCTCCACTATTGTTCATTATTGTCATGGACGAAATCACCAGGAAAGTTGCAGAGAGAATCGGGGAAGAATGTATGAAAATAAATGTTATTTGCAGACGATCTTCTGGTGTGGGGAGAGGATGAAGAGGAGGTGCAATCTCAAGTTGATGTGTGGAGTGTGGTGGCAGGAGAATATGGACTGGTGGTTTGGAAGTGGCAAGAGTGAAACAATGCTGATGACACGAGATAAAGCGAAGAATGTCAGGATTCTACTAGGAGGACAGATTTTGAAGCAAGTGGAAAATTTCAAGTACGTGGGGAGTATAGTAGCATGCAATGGAAGGATTCAACCAGAGATAGGAAGAAGGACACAGCAAGCTGTTGGGTTATTCCAATCTATCCGAGATCTCATATGGAACAGAGAAGTACCAAAGAAGTGAAGGTAACCACTACCAGACCACTTTGTTCAATTCTGACATATGCAGCAGAATTGAATATGACAGCAAGTGAGAGGTCCTTAGCAGCTTGAAATGCTGGATTTTTGAGAAGCATTGGGGTAAGTCTAGATTGATCCGAATAACGGAATTGGATATCGAGATCAAGTAGACGTGAGGAATTTAAATGGAGCGAATTGGAGAGAGAAGATTAAAGTGGTTCGGACATGTCAAGAGAATTGAAAGATCAAATTACCGGAAGGAGATGGAATTGAAATTCCAGGTGGAGACAGTGCTTTCACGACAACAATGGAGTACTAGTGTGAGAAAGATGTTTAGAACAGCGGGGAGGAGAAGTGAAATTGTGGAACATAATGGATATGTGAAGATTGACAGTGAAGAAGAAGATGAGAGGCCATATCTCACTCAGATTACCTCACACTCTACACTCCACACGCAGAGTTGGGAAGTGCAGTTATTGCTATGATAGAATTGAAACCTTCACTCCTAACAAATAATCACACTTTTGAAAAAAATTCAAATTATTTTTGAAAATTTCAATTATCTTTAAAATTTCCATCACTAAGGTAATGTCACACACCATTCATACTGCGCCACACCGTCAGCAAAAACAATGGAAGAGCAACCCTCCTAGACTCTGGTACTTGGGCAAATAAAGAACCATGTCTTACCCTGGATTTGAACGAACACCTGTGGCAACAAGAGAGGCTGCCTTTCCATTTGCCACTGGGATCGTTAAGAAAACAACTTTATGACCATCCTATCTTGATAATATATATCAAATTACTTATGTGAATATATTTTTCTTTTGTATATTAAATAAATAAAGTTTCTGTTATAGACTAGGTAGGCTGTAGGGCCTATGTGTATTGTTGTGTAACATAACTCAATGTTTGCTTTAACCCTCACCTCACAATTTACTAATAAAGTGGATGATAAAGTCGATCAGTTGTGGTTTCCAAGTAATCTATCCATTGCTGGCTTTGTAGATCACCACCAACCACACCAGCGGTCAGCAATGGAATTGAAATTGGTGCCTGCTGGTTGGTTGGTTATACGTAGTGGTATGGATTTACAGTAAAATTAAAACTGGTTATTTTATTTCACTTATATTTGTATTAGTGTAAACGTACACAGCTTTTGGGATGAAGAAGGAGTATATAAATTATTAAAAGAGTAGGTACAAGGTGCCTCCCTAAATTCATTATTTTATTCCTTTTATTTATTGTTTAGGACTCTTACGACCTACGTAGGCTACGTAGGCTAAGCTTGGAAATTGACAATCTAAAAATGTAAAACCTATTGTCCAGGTAGATTTATTGGATAGTCATAAGCTAGTGTTTTTTTTTTATTAACTAGGCACTATTTTTATATTATTTACTACAAACTTTCCATTTCATAATTGATTATCATTGTCATTGTTGCTACACATATCTAATCATCATTTTTTGCAATTTGATTTTGCTGGCTTTAACTTTGTTTTCAGGACCACCTTCTTACCCTTTCACTGGTCTCACTCAAAGTACTTTGCTACTACATATCTCCTTGGGTCTCATTGTAATAAAAGTAGTCAAATTCTAAGAAAAAATTGATTAAAATTCCACTGCATGATTATGTGTATATTGCTAAATTTTATAACATAATGGCTGGAAATTATTGGACCCTAGATTTCAACTCATCATTTTGAGGACATAATAAATTCCTCTGGTAGCTTATTATAAATCTTCACACAAATGCATACCGGGTCACTATCCAGTAGGTCGGTAATATCAATCTGTGGCCCATTTGATGTAGTTTTGCTTTTTGTATCATGGTGTGCCTCATTTGATTGAAAGTAGTTAGGGAAATCTTTGACTAACATCACTATGCTTCCAGAATATACAAACTTTGTACTGTTAATAATTTTATATTTTTGAAGACTTTCCTACAGGAAGCTCTTGCTCCAATATGTGACATAATATAGCTCTACAAAAATGTCGGATATGAACATCCCAAGCAACATATACAGATGGACTAAAAATTTCCTGAGCCAGAGGTATTTGAGAGTGAGATATGGAAACAAAAGATCAAAATACAGAAAAACCAAGGCAGGAGTTCCCCAGGGAGCAGTCATGAGTCCTACCCTTTTCTTGATCTTCATAAATGACCTAGCTGACTATATTGAAGAGAGAAGTGAGGTCAAAGTAAAGCTGTTTGCAGATGATGTGGTGCTGTGGTACAGTGGTAGAGATAAAGATAAGATGGAAATTGAAATGAATAAAGCCCTTAAAGCTCTGGAAGAATGGACAGAAAAGAATGCAATGATAGTTAACGAAAAGAAGACCGTGTACGACTACCACACTACGGGACGAAGTGTACCAACATTTGTACTCAAGTACAGAACAAACCCGTTACAGAAAGAAGATAACCCAGTATACCTAGGTGTAACTATGGATCAAAAAATGACAATGACCAAGCATATTGAAAAAATGCAAGCAGCAGGAAGGAAGCGATTAAACCTGTTAAAAAGAGTTGCAGGTGTTACCTGGGGGGCAACAGAGAACACATTATCTACCACATATAAAACCTATGTGAGACCACTGCTTGAATATGGTAATGCAATCGTAACAAAAGCCCCTAAAAATACACTACAATCTCTAAATAGGGTCCAAAATTCTGCACTCAGAATAGTTACTGGAGGTGTTAAAACCACACCTATAGTAGATATGGAAGCAAAGGCCAATATTCCACCCCCAGAGGCCAGACAAAATGAAGCTGCAGGGATCCTATATGAAAAACTGGTAAGACTGGATCAGAACTACTGGGATAAAGAACCATGTGAAAAACATAAAACCCATGTAACATTCATAACGAAGGCACGACAAATAAATGAGCATTTAATTGGGAATGAGGCAATTAACAATAGACAAGACCTCCTACCACCAAACATAAATGTTGCATTGTTAGAAATCCCACATGCATTGACAATACCTGACATCGACGGTAAGAAAAACAACCACTCATTGGTTCAACTAAAGAAATTGACATTGGCATACATTAGCCAGAAATACCCAGAAAATGAATGGCTACATCTGTATACAGATGGATCAGCATCCCCAGGGGAAGGAAATGCGGGCGCAGGGATAAACAGCCGAGAATTTGAGGCTTCCTACCCAGCTGGTGCTAATGGAAGCAATTATGATGGAGAAATCCGAGCAATAGTTGAAGCACTATTGAAACTATCAAAATCTGAAAACCGGAAAATTGTGATCCTATCCGACTCCAAGACTGCCATTGCAGCCATTGCAAATAGGGAGGAAACAGAACCCGAAATTAGACAATGTAAACTACAGATTCTACGACTCATGAATGATGGGAACAAAATTGTGCTACAATGGATACCGGCCCACTGTGGCATATATGGTAATGAGAAGGCCGACTACCTTGCCAAACAAGGTAGCAAAAAGCAACAAGAAAGTAAAAAACTGTCTCATAAATCTTTTAAATCTCACCTGCATGCGTCGACAGACAAAGCAGTCCGTAAGGAATGGCAAGAGAGGGGGCAGAATAAACTGTGGGAAGATTACACTAGAATGAGGCCGACTGGTAAACGTAAGTGCTACAGTAGAAAAATAGAGACAGCTCAATTCCGGCTTCAAACCGGTCACGACCTACTCGGAAAGCACCTCCATAGATTTGGAATTTTTGAATCTAGTGTCTGTCGGATGTGTGGAGCTGGGGAACAAGACAGAAAACATCTTTTTCAATGTACATATATAAAGCTTGAACGCGACAAAATGCCAAATGGCATGGATCGGAGCGAACAGGAGTCCTATCTCTACTGGCTAACTAGAAAACACATGATGACATGAATAATGTCAATTGTGGGCATATGAAAAGAAGATAGCTCTTTTTTGGAGACTGAACACTTTCCCAACGTTTATAGAATTACCCCAAAACAAAATCCAAATATTTTCAAAATATATTATTCTCAAAGTATCCATATTGTACTGTGAAAAGCAAGCAGAGCTATTTTTTTTTTTTTTTTTTACAAAAATAACAAATTAGACACAATTGGAATGCAAAAATGAAAAGTTACTTCTCCAAATATGAAATATGTAGTCCAGTGTAAAACGGTTTTTATTTTCTTGTGAATTTTGTATCTTATGTCTTTGCAAGGATTTTTAATTTACATGGGTTAAAAAGTACTTTGTTTTGTTTATATTAAAATAGTGTGTTGTTGAAAAAAAAAATTGTATCTCTATTACTTTCTAGTTTACAAATTACAACTTGAAATATAATTGCATTTTTTTAAATCATTTTGTACACAATTTATTTATAAGCATTAATTCATTAAAACCAATTAGGAACTGGGATGTGTCCAATTTAAACGTAGTTGGTCAACACCAGTTTTGTGTATATACACACCCAGTATATAAAAAAATAGCCTAGGGTAAGTTTTTTTAAATAGTTTTCCCAGTTGGAATTTTTTTTTTATTCCATTGTGAATTGAACTAATTTAATATGGACGTTATTATTTTTTATTTTTGGGGATATCGCAACCATTAAATTTCTTTCTAAGGGCTGTGCTTTTGATAACACTGAACATTGAAATAAATACATTTTAATTGTTCATGAAATTAATAAAAAGCTACACAAGCTGAATATCTGTTGGGTTTTTGCGTTTTTGACCCGTATAAGCCTACAACACTGGTGACATGACATTGTGTACTAAAGAAGTATATGTATTTCAAACAAAAGTATAATGATTTGGAGGATTTTAATAATGGCTAAAAAAAACAGAACAGAACATTTCGGGACGCCCCGGATATTTTTTCAAAATAAATATTTCATTTGAAAAAATACTAGAAATTGTCCCAAAAAAAAAACACTTTCAGGGGGAAAAAATCAAAATTTGAGTTTAATTTTGTGACCATTGGATCCAAAATAATTTTTTTTAAAGATCAATGTCAATTACAAACAAAGCAAATTTACGAAAATAGTAACATTTGTAACTGTTTCCTGCTCAAAGTGCGGTTAAAATAGTTAAAACAATATAAAAAGATTTTAGTAATTAATTAATTAATTAATTATACACGTTTTAATTCACACTTGAGCACGTATCTGTAATTCAAAGGGTGATAATAATAAGTCAAGTCTCAATGCGCCATATCGCAAGTGTTTTTAATTAATCTAATAAACAAATAACTGAAATACAATAAATTACGCGTGCTTATGCCCCTGCACAATAGTCAACCCGCAACATCTGCACGCATTTGGAGTCGCCTATGCAACAGGCGATCTCGGCGCCCGTATGCCTGCGCCAACATGCAATGTTAAACAAAAATTAAGATAACATAAACTGTAAAAAATTATGGTAATAAATCCCATTGTAAAATATTCATATAATAATATTATTTTTATTCGTTTCTTTCGCATTTTTACGAATGTAGGCCTATGTGTTGTTTTGTGTTTTACGTCGTACCTTATTTATTTTAATTTAGTGCCAGAACATTTTACAAATAAATCAATTCTATTAATTCCTTGCTTATGAAGTGTCCATAAATTTTATTCTCATGCTGTGTGGTATTTTGGTCATGTAATTCATAACAGATTGTTTATACTTCATTATAATCAAATTTATAATCAAAGTTCTGAGGTTTTAGGATGATTTACTTATGATTTATTTCTATTCTATTTATTATTGATATTATTCTCCCGATGATTTAAATAATTACTTAGATATGACTACACTATTAATTATTGTATAATATAATTATATAGATACAGGGGACGGTTGGAATAATATTACGATTTATAAAATATAATAATACGAAAGTAGCCTACAATACAATAAACTAATAATAAATAATAATAATCCCAAAATACAACATTATCGACAGAACACATAGCTCACTAAACATGGCATTATTCCCCTAAAAAAGGTGCGATAATACCAATCATAGATACTACTTACTATTCATACGAATGATACTACTTTTAAATAGTGCGCGCTCGGTTTTCACGACATCAGCTGCTAGCAGGAGAGGGGAAGCGTGGTCCATCTCGCGTTATCCCTTCCGACCTTCAATGACTCGGTATAGACGGATAAATGTTCAAGAAGGGTTCCTAAAGTGGTCAGGTTGCACACTCCGTAAGGGCCTAGGACCTAAAGTCCCGCACACAAGTAAAGAAGGCTGCATAATGGCATACCTGATGAGTAAATGTTCAAGCGTTCTTCCAGCGTTGGCCTATAAGGCTGACCGGACCTTCAACGACTGGGTATATACAGATAAAATATTCAAGTATGTAGCGGACCCCGTCTCCCTACCCCCCGGCACGTGTCTAGGGGAAATAACTGCTTGCTTGATGATCTACTAATTAGTAATGAGGGTAATGGAGAGGAGACTTCTAACAGAATCTTGTTCTCTTTGCTTCCAGGGTGTATGTATTAAGGGTGTGTGGGAATGAGATACTTGCGTACCAAAGCAATTCCCGGTGTGTGTAAGAGTGTCCGGGAATGAGATACTTGCGTACCAAAGCAGTTCCCGGTGTGTGTAAGAGTGTCCGGGAATGAGTGTCAGAGGATGAGATACTTTCGTACCAAAGCAGTCCCCCGTGTGAGTGTGGGTGTGTGTCAGAGGATGAGAATACTGAGTGTCAGAGGATGAGATACTTTCGTACCAAGGCAGTCCCCTGTGTGAGTGTGGGTGTGTGTGTCAGAGGATGAGATACTTTCGTACCAAAGCAGTCCCCTGTGTGAGTGTGTATGTGGAGGTGATATTGTGTAACCTGCCTAGCAATGAGAACGGAAATGAAAAAGGATACCGTGGAAACAAACACTTGAAAACTTGGCACTGAATTTAAACACTTTTTTAACACTTTCGAATTTAACACTTTGAAAACACTGAAAATTATCAACCCGAACACTAAAAGCTGGCAATATGTACCTTATCTTATGCTAACTGTCTATGTGAAAGGCCAAGTCCCTATGTGGGCTCTCTGTGACCTCGAACTATTTAACACTGAGTTCGAAAAAACAACTCGTACTGGTGACCACCCTGGGCTACTGTGAAGTGTACACTCGTCCGTGTCTTTCACTGCCTGCCCTGGTAGGATGTCCTGCTCCATCGAGGAGCGGGAGCTCCGATAGTGCTGGATGAGAGTCCTTAGTACGAGTCGAGACTGTGACTGTGAATGTGCAAAGTTAGGCTACTTTAGCGCGTGGGTTCCCCGGGTACCCCTTGGCCCTCGCTGGCAGCGGCGAGGAGAGCACGAGCGCCGCTGCCATGGCGAGACCAGTAGAGCTGTACGACTTCTTCGGGTGGGAGCACCGGGGAACTGTGTCCTCCGATGCTGTGCGCGTCTATTTTATAACACTAGCCCCCCTCAAGCAGGAGGGGTGGAAAAGGAGGGGGTAGTGCACGCATGCGCACTACTAGTTCGTGAAGCGAGCGCTGTTGGGAGGGATGAGTTTTACCTCCCGCTCCGAGTAAGGGGAGTGGGGGAAAGGCGCATGCGCGCTACCCTCTCGTGACCGAGCGTCTTCTGCTAGAGATGGGTTTTAAGGTGGTGACACTGATGTGGATATTTAAGTTCCAAATTGCCAACTGTACAAAATAATATGCCAACACATACAATTTAAAATGACATACCTTTCAGATAGCTTACACCTTTGTCCATCTCGTCCAGGAGATGTCTCTCATTAATTAATTATACATTTTACTCTTACGAACTAAATAGAATGTAGCTACAATAAACACACAAAATTTCTAGAGACAGCACAGCAGGTGTGTATAGTGCTGCCACCTTTAGGCGCCTTATTCAAACACGGTGGCGCAAGGGCCGGGTTGTTACAATACCCCCCGTCAAAAGAATCCTTTAGGGCGATAGAAAACGTAGTTTTCTGTCGTTCTAAAGATTCATAACCAAAAAACCAAAAAATACAATAGTACAGGATAATGTATACAGACAGCAATGGCATACAATATTTGATACACAAATACAGTGTAGAGTTCTTCTATTTCACTTATTTTCTTTGTTCTTGTGATGGCACAAACCCTTGCCTATCAGGGTGTGGTATTTCTTCTTCTCTTCGTCTGCAGATCATTGTCAGACAAGGCGCAATCCATCGTTGAGCAACAATCGTAGATTAATAAATAAACTTTTGCACAGAGAGACGTCACACTGCAGTGCTAATAACCCAAGCACTGCTTTTCCTTGTATATTCACGTCGAGTTAACAAAATAAAGAATATTGCCAGCGCAAAAAGCAAAATATGAATTTGGTATCCTTCAAACACGGGTCTGAGCTACGTTACGTTGCAACACAAATCCCGGACGAGCCCCCACTTTTCTGTAGCGGACCCCGTCTCCCTACCCCCGGCACGTGTCTAGGAGAAATAACTGCTTGCTTGATGATCTACTAATTAGTAATGAGGGTAATGGAGAGGAGACTTCTAACAGAATCTTGTTCTCTTTGCTTCCAGGGTGTATGTATTAAGGGTGTGTGGGAATGAGATACTTGCGTACCAAAGCAATTCCCGGTGTGTGTAAGAGTGTCCGGGAATGAGTGTCAGAGGATGAGATACTTTCGTACCAAAGCAGTCCCCCGTGTGAGTGTGGGTGTGAGTGTCAGAGGATGAGATACTTTCGTACCAAGGCAGTCCCCTGTGTGAGTGTGGGTGTGTGTCAGAGGATGAGATACTTGCGTACCAAAGCAGTCCCCTGTGTGAGTGTGTGTGTATGTGTCAGAGGATGAGATACTTTCGTACCAAAGCAGTCCCCTGTGTGAGTGTGTATGTGGAGGTGATATTGTGTAACCTGCCTAGCAATGAGAACGGAAATGAAAAAGGATACCGTGGAAACAAACACTTGAAAACTTGGCACTGAATTTAAACACTTTTTTAACACTTTCGAATTTAACACTTTGAAAACACTGAAAATTATCAACCCGAACACTAAAAGCTGGCAATATGTACCTTATCTTATGCTAACTGTCTATGTGAAAGGCCAAGTCCCTATGTGGGCTCTCTGTGACCTCGAACTATTTAACACTGAGTTCGAAAAAACAACTCGTACTGGTGACCACCCTGGGCTACTGTGAAGTGTACACTCGTCCGTGTCTTTCACTGCCTGCCCTGGTAGGATGTCCTGCTACCATCGAGGAGCGGGAGCTCCGATAGTGCTGGATGAGAGTCCTTAGTACGAGTCGAGACTGTGACTGTGAATGTGCAAAGTTAGGCTACTTTAGCGCGTGGGTTCCCCGGGTACCCCTTGGCCCTCGCTGGCAGCGGCGAGGAGAGCACGAGCGCCGCTGCCATGGCGAGACCAGTAGAGCTGTACGACTTCTTCGGGTGGGAGCACCGGGGAACTGTGTCCTCCGATGCTGTGCGCGTCTATTTTATAACACTAGCCCCCCTCAAGCAGGAGGGGTGGAAAAGGAGGGGGTAGTGCACGCATGCGCACTACTAGTTCGTGAAGCGAGCGCTGTTGGGAGGGATGAGTTTTACCTCCCGCTCCGAGTAAGGGGAGTGGGGGAAAGGCGCATGCGCGCTACCCTCTCGTGACCGAGCGTCTTCTGCTAGAGATGGGTTTTAGGGTGGTGACACTGATGTGGATATTTAAGTTCCAAATTGCCAACTGTACAAAATAATATGCCAACACATACAATTTAAAATGACATACCTTTCAGATAGCTTACACCTTTGTCCATCTCGTCCAGGAGATGTCTCTCATTAATTAATTATACATTTTACTCTTACGAACTAAATAGAATGTAGCTACAATAAACACACAAAATTTCTAGAGACAGCACAGCAGGTGTGTATAGTGCTGCCACCTTTAGGCGCCTTATTCAAACACGGTGGCGCAAGGGCCGGGTTGTTACAAGTAGGGTTCCTAAAGTGGTCAGGTTGCACTTCCTAGTAGGTTAACAATACCGCCATCAAAGATTAGTCATGACTTATCTTTGCCGCCATGTGGTTAATCTTGTTAGAGTCTCTTGGGCCAAGCCCTGGGAATTCCGGTACTTCTTCGGTTGGGGCGGTCCAACTTTTAAACACTGTTTTTCTCCATTAAAAACAACAACAAACAACTTCAAATGATAATATATATGTTATAAATAGAGATTTATATTATAAAAAAATTCACTTGCATGCTTCATTTATTTCTGTTTTATAATTCAATGTAGGCTATAAGAAGCTAGGTGTAACGCTGACTATGCGTAGGCCTACCGTGCTGAGTTGTTGTGTTCACGGCAAGTAACCTTACAAGAACATAATAAAAAAAATCCTTAATAGAATCATCACGTTTTTGCTGTTAGTAACAAAAAAAACTTCAAAGCCTTTAACATCACTAGGTATTTTAAACGAAAGTCATTTTGCGTTTAGAGTCCTTTATTTTTAAAATAGCGACGTTAAAGATGTTAAAGGTGGAGTATTTAAGTGAAAAAGGTTGGTACTAAGTAAAATAAAGGAGGCGTGGCCTATGCGTAAATCATGGTGGATCATGATAACAGTGAATTGTGCACGTGTTGTAGCTAACAATCTGTATTATTTCAAGGGAAAATTGTATATTTTCAAAGAACACAATATAAATAAATTGTTAATAATGAATCGCTTTTATATTTATTTCTCATTTAAAGTGGTTTCTGATTGTTTTTAATGGTGAAAAAGTGTTTTAAAAAGTTGAACCACCCCAACCGAAGAAGCTGGAATTCCAACCTTCAAAACGGGATGGACGCCACGAGGTAGAACTAGGCCTAGGACTACTAGGCCTATGCCCAGAGTAGACAGGAGCTGAAGGCCCTTGGGACGCCTACACTTCCACCAACGTACATGGCCAAGTGAGCCTAGGAGCAGACTTCCGGCATGGCTAGGGATACTTCTTGCCCCGTACTAAAATCATGGCCTGGTAAGCCTAGGAGTAGACTTCCGGCATGGCTAGGGATACTTCTCGCCCCGTACTAAAATCCTGTGGTAGAGAGAAATTCCCAAAAGATTGAAATAACCTCTCTATCCCTGGTCTAAACAACCTTTCCAACAGAATAGACAACAAAAGGACACCACTGAATGGATAGCAAAATTCGGCTACTGCCCCGCCACGGAGGACACTTATGTAGCAAAATGGATGCCCAACGGCATTTCCAGCAACGCCCCTGGTCCAGGGACCAGCCAAAAAGTCACACGACCTCTCAGGCCGAACCTCAGCTTGAGTCATGATCTAACAATATATCTCGTATAATATATTTCGTTAGTATCGTTCGTTATAGATATATTGTTAGATCATGAGCTTGAGTGCTTGACACGATCCACAGCTGTTCGCTTCTTCTCTCCTGCCAAGGTCGCGTGAATCGTTAGGCCGACTTGGCTAACCTTCCCCCACCACCGCGCGCTCACGGCTCGCTTGCGATGCCACTATACACGTTTATAGGCGGGCATCTGTCACAGTGCGCTGTAGCAGGGTGGTAACGGGTTGGATTGTGAAAGAAGGGTTCGCTGGTTCAAACCTCCGACGATGTGTTTTTTTTTTTTTTTTTGGAAGTCCATTATCTGTGCCATTGTATTTTAAATAGAAACGTTAAAGGTTTTGAAGGTATTTTTGTTTATTTTTTAATAATAATTAATTAAACTCCTTTCCGGGTAAAATTACTTTATATTTTAAATAGAAACGTTAAAGGTTTTGTAGTTTTTTTTTTTACGTCTGCTTTAATGTATATTTACCTAATATAATTAATGAAATCATAATAAAACACAGCAAACAAGTTACCTTGTTAAACCACGCGCCTAACCGCGTGACGCGCCAACCTAACCTTTTCCCTCTCTGTCTGGCGTGGCGCGCGCACCATGCTAACCCACGTCTCCGGATGCGCGCGCATCACATAATGTCTGCCGCGCAGTTCAAAGAAATAGTTAACCCTAATTAATTTTAAAAGCGGGACATTATAATATTAGGTAAATAATATTCATTAAAGCGGACGCGAGGAAATAAAATAAAAAAAACTTCAAAACCTTAAGAGGGTATGTTGAAGTCGAGGCAAGTCAATGCGCGGGAAAGACGGCCGAGAAAACCGCATTTTAGAGGCTCAGTAGGCGTGGTTACTCGGGTTACTCGGGTCTGCGAGCGACAACGCGAGAAGTGAGTGGGGGAAGCTCCGCTCCGCTTGTCACGTGACCAATGTTCTCAGTCTGTCTCGCGTCGCGGTGAAGAACGCATCAGCAGAGAGAGGCACAAAGCGGCCTTGGCCAAGACTGACAACGACAAGTGACAATCCCTGCACTCCACGCAGAGCAAGTGGTTGCCAACCGCTAACTCATGTATTTTGTAATTGACTGCTTTCATCAGTTTCATGTACGGCTACATTAGGGGCTTATCGTAAAAGAAATACATTCATTGGAAGAAAATGTATTTTGAATTCCTTTTCTCAAGGAAAGACTGCTAATAAGTAATGTCCTTTCACTAAAGTGTACACAACTTAGTAACATTTGAGAATTTGTAGTACATTACTAACACTGCAGAATGCTTCTTCAGCCATTTACTTATTTAGAAAATATCTAAACAAATCAATGACAAACCCAAAACCATGGCCATAGTAGTGGCGTAACTCAAAATGCATGGTCTGTTGTGCAAGTTGTAGTTTGATCACACAGTCAACCCAACAGTATACACTTAAACTAATTAAAGCCTTTCTTATCTATGTAGGCCTATAAATTATAGGCCTACCTCGAAATACTATATAGATAATATCTTTCATTATGTACATTACGGCATATTCTGTTGCAATAGATATCCAGTTTTTTCTTTTAGAAACACCCATGCGCGTATTAGTAAGCAACACTAATTTTTCATGACAAAAACGTATTTGTTGTAAGTTCAGTGCAAACTGAAAACAACATAAACGTAGCACTAAAAAACGCATTTTAGTATTTACTTGATATAACATATACAAAACAACATATTCCATATAATAGCTTGAATATGAATAATCACCCCGCGATTTTCGTTTCGGAGTACGGCATTGGTTCGGGCAGATAAGACTTACAGACCTAAAACGACCGGAAATTGAGAACAGAGTCATGGCTGGTATCCAGGACAATGGGGGGGGGGGGGGGGGCGATAGCCAAACCCACAGTGAAGTGGTCCGGAGGCCTTCCTCGCCGAATCGATTTTTCTCTCTCATCTTTGTCGTTTTGGACGCCTGTAAACACTTTTAGATTATACAGAGCTTTGAATAAAAAATTTTTCATATACCTAAATTGTTACGCGAATCCTAAGTGTATCAAATTTCATATTATGCGTAAGTCTATTGTACACTAAAATTTTGACACCAGGAAGTCATTACAAGATAATGCAATTACGTGAGTATATCATTTTTAGTTTGCGCCCTCCCGATATATACCTATTTCTTCAACTCTCTCTAAATTACACTCGCTTTATTATTTTATTTTTAAAGCGCATGGGGGGGGGGGGGGGGTTGAACCCAATAACCTCCCTCCTGGTACGCCACTGTACAATGCCAATCACAATTGTGGTTAGGATGTACATGATAATCGATATTATCCGATCGATATCAATAATGGTGTAATCAATTATCAAATCAAATTTCAATTCAAATTTTTTAAGGGTGCTTTGACACGGCTAATGGATGTTTGGGAGGGGTAACAACTAACAGAAAACACCGATCACGAATAATTTACGTAGCTGAACTCTGTCTGTGATCTCGGAGTTGTTCCAAGGTCAAGTTGTCAACAGATTCTTGCCCCCGCCCGCCTCCCGCGCCACACTTCCAATATCAGTTAATTAATACAGCACCACGCTCGCGACCACTCCTTGTTATTTGATGTCCTCCAACCAACACCGATAACATTCATGCTGTCACGTAATAAATATCGCACTTTGAATACGTTGTAACTTGTAAATGAACCGACGATGTATTGATGCAATCAGCTATCAAAAACGACTGTATGACACTTCTCAGAGCCAAGACTCTGAGAAAAGTGGACCTTCACAACGAGTTGCATGTTTACGCGACAATCCAGTGCTGTCCACACGCTTGAGGGGTGGGGGGGGGGGGGGGGGAATGGCGCTGGTACTAGTAATTGTCCTGTCACATGAAATAGATCGCGAAGCGGAAAAATTCGTCTTCAGTTCCTGGGAATTCGGCCGGAACACCGAACAATTTTCCTGTATGATGATAATTTCGACTTTTGCTAATCATCGATGCGATATTGACGATGCACCATTTCGATAATCCATAATGAAACAATGGGCATTCCTAATTGTGGGGGTTATGAGAAAAACATACATTTCTTTTGACAACACACATCGAGGAATGACTAAAACTGTACTGCAATTTTTTAGAAAGGAACAAATAAGCGTGTATGGATTTATGCTAATGTATATCTTATCAGTAAATATAAAAAATTAATACCCGCTTAGTAATTGCGCGTGGACGCTGGTTTTGCGTGTGGAGTGGACTAGTTCGGTCCCCATCTGAAAGAACTTTAAGAATCAACTCATCAATTGTTTTCTCACTTCAGCTTAGAACTAAAAATGATGGACAACTTGTGATAGCAACAACACACGAGGTAGGTCCTGCTTTCCCAGTAGAAATCGAACTCAACACATCCACTCAACTTTGGGCAATGGTCAAGGTGTTAGATAGTGGGACAAATACATTTGTGCACAAAAAATACGTACGTGTTTCGATCGATGTTTGCAATAGTAAGTATCATTATCATTACATTGTTTTAATGTAACCTCTGTATAAAGCCCCTTTTTTGATTATTCATTGACAATCATTGTGTGAGAAAGAGACAAATTTAATATAAAGATAAACTCAAAATGTAATGTCATTACGTTATATCGTATCACACAATATTTGTTCCGACTATAAGTGGAACCTCTAGTGTGGCAGGTGGCAGCACACAGTACAATCGCGTTCCACTTGCTGCCTCACTGTTCTTGTTTGTTTTGTCTTTAGTTTTTTGGTTTGATAACCTCGTTTCCTAACACAAATCTCGAAAGTTACATCAATCAGCCCAGTCAGCTCATTTGCACAACTGTGAGAGCATCTAGTCACCTACGCCTCTATACTGAGATTAGGTATTGATTATCAAGATTTTATCTAAATTGATTATCGAGAGTATTCCACCTTTTGTAAATGGGTCTAGTGCCCATTGTCGCCGAAGGCGAAACGTTCGCTAAATTTTGAATGCTAAAAACTTGTTTTGGGTTGGGTGGTTTTATTCTTATTGTGTTTTGTTCATTAAAAAATCAAGGTGCCATGGGCCAGACCTGCCCAACCGCCAACCCCTGTATCCACCCATGTTTTTTTTGTTTTTACTATAGTCCTATTCTGTTTCCGATACTGGTTCCCTCCCCTTCCTTTGATTTTCCTATTCCATTTTGTATGATCTGTTTTATGCTTTTCCCGATTGCTTGTTTTCTTTCACAGGGGGGGGGGGGGCTGCTTCGATTGTGCCGTTTGAGTACGGCGATCAACTATGAAATTTTTTTGCAATACGCTTTCCGACTTGCGGTTGATCATTCTGGAAGAAGGCGTTCGATGATTCAAAATAAAACGAAAAATCATAAAATTTAGGTTCTGTGAAAAAATCATTACAATCGGATATATGCACGTCTAATGTTAGAAGTCGATTTTTTTATCGATAAAAATCGTAAATGGCGTAAAATTGCGATTTTCACGAGACATAATTTTTAATACGCTCAATTTCATATAATATATTATTCATAAAATCAAGTTCAGTGAATACAAATCCATTACAATCGTTAAAGTCATGTAGTGTTTAGAAGACGATTTTTTTAAAATCCAGAAAAATCGGTAAAATTGCTGTAAAATTGCGATTTTCATGAGAATAATTTTTTCGATTGCGCTCAAAAAACGTGCAATTTAAGTTAGAGAATTTCGAAGGCCTCCACAAATTTCATCGCAACTATGGAATATCGTTTTAGCCGGAATCGTGTAACAAACACAAATATACAACAAAAAAAAAGAAAGAAGAAGAAACTTTCGATTTTTTTTCCCAGTGAAGTAGAATGGAAATCTCGCTTCATCTCCAGTCAATATGGTAAACATAACATAATGCAACAAATTACGAATGCACATTAAAGCAGGCCTCCTGTGGCCCCACCCACCGCAGTGGTCCCGTCTCTCCTGACATAAATAAATTTTGAACTATATAGGATGCTTCGCAAACGCTTTTTCAGGCGCGTTTGTGGATGAGCGTAATTGTGCAATGAGGCTGCGCATGTTTTATGCAGATTTTCTGCTGTTCTGTGAAAAAATCATTTCAATGGATCAAACATGGTCTAGGTGAAGTCGAAGATTTTGAAAATGAAAAAAATCGTAAAATTGCGATTTTCATGAGAAATATTTGTCGATTGCGCCTAAAAATGTGCAGTTTTAAAGTTCAGAGATTTTCGAAGGCCTCCAAAAATTTCATCGCAATTGGAGTGTCGGTTTAAGACGAATCGTGTTAACAAACACACGGATATACAAACAGAAAAAAAGAAAGAAAGAAGAAAAACATTCCGGATTTTTTTTTCTTCCAGTGTAGTGAATGGACTCTTCGCTTCGCATGCTCGCTACGCCTCATCCAATCTGTTTATAACTAGAAAGCTTCGCAAACGCTTTTTCAAGGCGCGTTGTTGGATGAGCGTAATTGGTGCATTCAGCTGCCATGTGTTAGCGCAGATTTTCTGTTTCTGTGAAAAATAATTAGGCTACTAAGTCGAAGAATGTTTTTTTAAACCGAAAATAATCGTAACTTTAAAAAATGAAAAAATATCGTAACATTGCTATTTTCACGGAGAACAATGTTTTCGATTGTGCGCTCAAATTTCACACGAATATATAATTGGTGATGACGTAGCGAAGATTCCATTTCACTACACTGAAGAAAAAAATCCAATGTTTTTTGTAATTTTTGTCTGTTTGTTAACACGATTTTGGCTAAACCGATATTCCATTGAGATTGAAATTTTGTGAAGACCTTCGAAATCTCTGAAACTTAGAACTGCCACGTTTTGAAAGCGCAATCGAAAAATTATTTCTCATTAAATCGCAATTTTCGATTTTTTTTTTAAAACCATTCGTCGACTTAAAAACACTCTACATGCTTCATCCGTTGTATGATATTTTACAGAACCTTAATTTTTGTATTTATCTATTTTGTGTGAAAGTTTTAGCGCAATCGAAAAATACTTTCTCATGAAAATCGCATTTTTACATTTTTCTGTTTAAAAAAACATACGCTTCATCACAACGCGCTGAAAAGCGTTTGCGAAGCTTCTAGTTACTGTCATCAATAAGTTCTGTGCAAAAAACATAACAATCAGATAAAGCATGTAAGTCGAAGAATGTTTTTTAAAAAATCGACAAGTCGTAAAACATGTGATTTTCACGAGAAATATATTTTTCGATTGCGTTTAAAACGTGCAGTTCTAAGTTCAGAGATTTCGAAGTCCCAAGAAAATTTCATCACATTGGAGTATCGGTTTAGCCAGAAAAAATACAAAAAACATTCGGATTTTTTTTCCAGTGAAGTAATGGATCTTCACTTTGCTCGCTACGCTCATCCATAACACAATTGGTAGAAAAGATCCTAATAAGTTTACATAATCAAATGTTAATCAATGTTATTGGTCGTAAACTCGCAAAGTATGCGTATATAGGTACTGCAGTCCTTAGATTACTTTTGAAACTATAGTCTTGTGTGGCAGCACAAAGACAACAACCACAAATACGAATGAACACCAACATATACGTTCAGCTGCACGCCTGTGTGAGAACTGACGGTTTGGCGGATGTTTTCCGTATGGTAAGTAATTTTGACCACTAGAGTCACTTTGTCACTATGGTGGTCTCAGTAGCTCTCTGCTGTATTTCGAATTCAAACTGAGACTCGCCCTGTCACCTTGCGTTTTCCTCTCTAACAAGCACAATACCCTCTCTTGGGATAACAAATTTCATACTCAAACAATTCAGTATAGCCATCCTCAACAACACTTAGGGGCCAGTTTTAAATTTTAAAATCTACAGGCGGCCTTTTTCCGCTTATGTCATCAGACGGCTCCGGTTGATCAAACACACACTTGTAAATAAAGTTGTTCAAAATTGCATATAGCCATATTGACGGTAGATCATGTATTTACAGACGCAACTTTGTTCATCAAAACGCATCAATGTACAAGGTACCGGTACGAACAAATATACATGCCGAGTGTCCGTATGGAATATCTTCCGTCTGCAACAAGCAACCTTTATCATCAGGGATAAAACACTAGTTGCGTTTCATGTTATTACGCATTTCAACATAGATAACTTTATAATCGTATCACTAATCGAAAACGCTATCTCGTCTAACTCACTTTATTTTTAAATGCCACGAATCTTATTCTTTCAATATTCTCTTCACACTCGTGGCTGAAACGCGAGTGTCAGTATTTCTTATTTATAAAGTGATGATAAAGTTATCTTTCTGTATGGGATTTAAGGTTTTTCCGAATGGTATACTTTTATTAAAGTGTCCAATGGTCAGCAGGTAAATAAAGCATACATGTTTACTCTAGTAGCTTGGATGTCGTTGTTAGCAAATTAGTTTTCACTTGTAGCAAATTTTGCGGACCCCTGGGGTCCGCGGGTTACAGTTTGAAAACCTCTGATCCTGGATCGAGATTAGTATTTTCGCCTGATTGTTTGTCGCTCCCAAACCTGTCGCGAGAGGGAGAACATGAAGTTCCCCACCCGTGGATTACTGGTTGCCGAGCGGCGAGAGAGAGAAACACAGACAGCCATCCCAGCCGTTCGCGAGCATAGTGCGACTCAGCCGTCAGGGCGAGTTTGCCATACGGGAAAGTAATAAAATGAAACGCACATGTGTTGCCATCTGTAATTTCCCATTAAACTACTCACGCACAGTTTATGGAATTGAGCATGTGCGTTCAGACTGCTTGAACCTTGGGATGGGTGACGTACATTTTTGTTAAAAAAATCGGAACTCTTAGATATAGAGGCGAAAGTACACGATATTTCCTAAAATGTTGAACTTGAACCATCGAACTCTAATTCATTGAGATTTTTAGAAATGTAAAAACCCTCCCCTACAGTTTGTTCCTTTATTAACGTCACGTAAAATATGATATCGGTGGCATACCGTTTCCAAAAACCAGAAATCTGAGCGCTTGAATTCCGCCACGCGTTCTAGCCTCAGCATACCCTCTTAACGTTTCTATTTAAAATATTAAGGACTTTCACTAGGAAAGGAGTTTTATTAATAACAATCAAAAAATAAACCAAAAAACCTACAAAACCTTTAACGTTTCTATTTAAAATATAAAGTACTTTTACCCGGAAAGGAGTTCTATTAATTATTATTAAAAAATAAACAAAAATACCTTCAGAACCAACGTTTCTATTTAAAGGGATCGTTCACCTCTTATGTAAAGGTGTACCCAGACATCTATTTACCTAAGTAGATTCCATTTACAACAAATTCTTTCTCGAAAAAAATCATAATCACCATATATTAGATTGTTAAATAATGTAATGAAATTGAACCTACGTTTTTCGCCACTTGCGCTGTACTGCAACACGCACGACACGGCCTTGGCTTTTCCGAGTCCGAGTAGCCGGGTGACGCGCGAACTGGTTATCGTATTGGACTTTTAAAGATGCTTGGCGAGGAATATGACATGTAGTCAAGTATGGGCCTACTCGCTTCAAATTAGGTTGAAATAAAAACGCATGACATGTGGTTATTTCGCTCAGTGTCAAGTGTAGAGTGTTTACGAGTTATGTCGTTTGACAATTGACTTTATAAGCGCACAGCGCACTTACTGTATACACATACAAAACGCTCGTACAACCTAGCTGAAATATATATTTCTCCGATGCCAGTACGTTTTTATTCATCCATTTGTCTAGTATGCTGTTGATGTGAGTTTTAAATCTTTGTTTGTGTTTGGAATGGTCGTCTTAATCTATATAGCATAAGAATATTATGTAGTGGGGTGTGCTGCATACTCGCACATATATACACAAAAGCGTAAGCTAATGGGCCTAAAAATGGAGAGAATAACATTGAAAGCCCTTGCCCAGAACCTTACGCAGACCTCTTCACTCAGTTGGACACGTGCACTCGTTTTCTATCAATCGGTTCATGATGACATTTGAGGAGTGTGTAATAGTGCAAAAAATAAGATTTTACTATACGTACAGCAAGCGAATTCTATTCCGTATTGTTCGTTAGAGTTTGTCCACAAAATGTCAAACTGGTTCAAACGACAAGAGTGAAATCGTTGCGAAACGCGAGTGGACTTTATTAGTGATTACTTGAACTGAGTCGGCGCAGTGTATAATAGCTATGCATATAGTTGTTTTGGGCAGATGATAGTTTTTCAAAACGTTTTCAAAAGATTTTCTCAATATTTACGCACGAAAGTCGTTGGAAAAACATCTATCAGGTCAATAGAGAAACATTGATGTCTGGCGTAAATAAAGTAAGCATACCTACTCATTGTTTATGGCTGATTACAACATAATATGATCAAACAGGCAACATAGATTTGTTATTCATTCTGTATATTTATACAAGGAGTGGTCATAAGGCGGCTGTTAAATAATAAATATACAGATTATTCCATGAGATACTAAATAAAATGCCTGCTTGGTATGATGAACATTGTTAATCGTACATGATACAATACATGATCCAATACCTGCTAACTCGCGAGAGTTTTATTCGGAGGTCCGCGGGAAGATCCTCACCACTGGCAATCCTGGACATTTTACAGATTAGGAAAAACTGCTGTCAGCCCATTGCGTTTTGGAAATCTTTATATCATTAATTTTCACTATTGTGGAAGAATAATTGATTTTTTAAATGTCATAACAAATCACTTTTATTTTTTTAAAGTGCAAGTAATGTCTGTATCATGTGTGTATTTGTGTGTGTGGTAAGAATCGCTATCGCGTGGTATTATGTTGTTGTAGAGGCAATACTTATTCAACTCACTACCTGTCCTACTGTCATTATGGCAACATAGACTTTATAGAACGTGCCAATATAATATTTATTCCATTAAATTGACGACAATAACGTATTTGTTTCAAACAGGTGTTTGGTTTAACTCTAACGTATTGTATCAGATGATCGCGGCCTTCACGGGGCATTTGTTTTTTAGTAGAACAGACTATCTCGACAGATAGACCGCTGTGACCTGCCTCGCGCGTTTACTCGCCGCTAGTAGCTGTGATGTGTTTTGCACACTCGCCTCTCCGTACCAGTGACGTCACTGACCCGAAGCGCGCCGATGAATTTAAGACCCCTATTGACTAGGTCTGGAAATATCACAATGAACTTAATTTTTATGTTTCGTACTTTGGTTTAGAAGAGTAACTTGTTAAAGCGGTGACGGGCCCATTTAAAATACAGATGGAACAGATATGGCTTCCAAAAAAAAAAAAACACATCGTCGAGGTTTGAACCAGCGGAACACCTTCCTTCAAAATCCCACCCGTTACCACCCTGCTACAGCGCACTGTGAACGATGGCCGCCTATAAACGTGTATAGTGGCATCGCAAGCGAGCCGTGAGCGCGCGGTGGTGGGGGAAGGTTAGCCAAGTCGGCCTAACGATTCACGCAACAGAGCCATCCGGTAGCGCGCTCTCGCGGGAGACGTGCGCATCAAGCGCCGCGCAGTTTAAAAACGTAGTAGCAAAAGCTAACGAGTTACCCAGTGAAATACAAGTCGTCACAACCTAAAATGCATTCAAAAAGCACTTGCAAAGGAAAAGTGGTCCTACGCAAACTAAAAACTTACAAAAAAGCTCATCCATCAACGCGGCGGGACTTAAGCGTTTTCCTAGTACGTTATCACGACGAAACTCACATACGTTTGCTGACGGCGGAGTGTTTACCCAATAAGAATAGTCTGCGCTCGCACCGTTCTCCACTAGAAAGAAAACTAAAACTTACAATTTGTTTTTATGCACTTGCTAGATGAGGCCTTGCCTTTTCAACACGTTTCTTAATATGGATGAGCGTAGCGAGCGAAGCGAAGATTCTGTTTCACTACACTGAAGAAAAAAATCCGGAATGTTTTTTTTTCTTTTTTTTTGTAGTTTTGTCTGTTTGTTAACACGATTCCGGCAAAACCGATACTCCAATTGCTAAGAAATTTTCTAGAGGCCTTCGAAATCTCAGAACTTAGAACTGCTATGTTTTTGAGCGCAATCGAAAAATTATTTCTTAATAAAATCGCAATTTTACGATTTTTTTCAATAAAAAAAAAAAATCTTCCCTACTTATAGACCACCTCATGCATTATCGATGTATGATTTTTCACTGAACCTTAATTTTATGAATTTTATATACAGGTGTGAAATTTAAGCGCGATCGAAAAATATTTTCTCATGTAAATCGCAATTTTACGCTTTTTTTCGTTTAAAAAACATACGCTCATCCAACAACGCGCCTGAAAAAGAGTTTTCGAAGCTTCCTAGTTAGGACAACACAAAAAAAAACACGATAACCAGAGACGTGTTATGCCTCAACAATCCATATTGCTTCTAAGAGGCTGCCTGCAGAGACAATCGAGTTAGTTCTACATTTTTTGTATGTAATTTCTTTTATTTGTTTCACAATATTTTCACAGTTTTTTTTGTCGTACTAAAAAGTTAATGTTTATTGTCGGTGAAAGTTCCATGTTCATTATTGGATGAGCGTAGCGAGCGAAGCGAAGATTATATTTCACTTCATTGGAGAAAACAATCCGGAATGTTTTTTTTTTGTATTTTTGTCTGTTTGTTAACACGATTCCGTCTAAACCGATACTTTAATTGTGATAAAATTTTCTGTAGGCATTCGAAATCTCTGACCTTAGAACTGCCTCGTTTTTGAGCGCAATCAAAAAATTATTTCTCATTAAAATCGCAATTTTACGATTTTTTTAATTTTTTAACATTTCTTTGACTTATAACACCTTCATTCTTTATTTGATTGTGATGATTTTTATATTCGTGTGAAATTTGAGCGGAATCGAAAAATAGTTTCTCATGATAATCGCAATTTTACGATTTTTTCGATTTTTAAATTTCTTCGACTTTTATCACCTACATGCTATATTTGATTGTAATAAGTTTTTCACAGAACTTTAATTTTATGAATAAATATATTCGTGTGAAAATGTGAGCGTAATCGAAATATTATATCTCATTAAAATCACAATTTTACGCTTTTTTTGTTTAAAAAAATTACGCTCATCCAACAACGCGTCTGAAAAAGCGTTTGCGAATCTTTCTAGTATTATGTATATTTGTAATTGATCGCGCCCTACAGTAAACGGCAGGTGGCCATTTACAGAAAAAATCTAAACCCACGGATGTATTAATCACGATATGAAATAAATTCACATTGTTTTATTTGGGTAATCGTATCAGCTAGCATTATATTTTTTGTTTTCATAAAGTGTTCCTGACAAAGTTCTTATATTTAACCACACTGATATTGTGAGTGTGTACCGTTTTTGTTTCATTCTTATTTTTTTCAAATTCATTTGAGAATAATTACACCGCTTTCTTTGGATTAGTAAGTATTTTACCAGATAGGAACATGTGGCGGAAAGTACCGGCGCGGGAAGGAACTTTAGAGGGGGGGGGGAGATGTCGCGCCAGCGATGTTTTGATAATTTAAGCTTTATTCATTTCATATTTGGATGAGCGTAGCGAGCGTAGCGAGCGAAGCGAAGATTCCATTTCACTACACTGGAGAAAAAAATCCGGAATGTTTTTTTTTTCATTCTTTCTTTTTTTTGTATTTTTGTGTGTTTGTTAACACGATTCCGGCTAAACCAATACTCCGATTGCAATGAAATTTTATGGAGGCCTTCGAAATCTTTGAACTTAGAACTGCCACGTTTTTGAGCGCAATCGGAAATTTTTTTCTTATAAAAAACGCAATTTTACGATTTTTTTCGATTTTTAAAAAATTTCTTCGACTTCCTTACATGCTTTATCCGATTGTAATGATTTTTTAACAGAAGCTTGATTTTATGAATTAAGATATTCGTGTGAAATTTGAGCGTCATCGAAAAACTATTTCTCATAAAAATCGAATTTTTACGGGTTTTTTCTTTTTTAAAACAATTCTTTGACTTTTAACACCTACATGATTTATCCTATTGTAGTGATTTTTTCATAGAACATTAATCTCATGAATTAATATACTCGTGTTAAATTTGAGCGCAATCGAATAATTATTTCTTTTGAAAATTGCAATTTTACGATTTTTTTCTTTTTTAAAAATTACGTAAAAATTACGATTTATTAAAAAAATTAAGTTAATTTTTAATTTTATTTAATTTAATTTAAAAAAATCTACGACTAAAATGATTTTTTTCACAGAACAACAGAAAATCCGCGTAACACAATGCAGCTCAATGCACCAATTACGCAGTTTACGCTCATCCAACAACGCGGCGGGACTTAAGCGTTTTCCTAGTACAGAAAAACATTACAATACAAGGAAAACATATTTAACACATTTAAAGAAAATACAATAATATGTACCAACAAAAATAAAAATTCTAAGAAAATGAATCCTCACATTTTTTTCATTAATTTGTCCGAAAAAATCAAGACGTCTTCCATCTCCGTTTGGGATACGTAATGTTTTTAATCACCGAGTACCCTAAGAAGTATATTATTAACAGTTACTCAACCCAAGAACGAATCTCAACTGTCCAAGAATCTAGGGCGACGGTCGTTCACCCGCAGCCAAGCGCACGCGACTGCTAGAAGGCGATGACTAACTCGACCCTGTTTACTCCTACCCGAGTTGGGGGGTTTTCAGCTAACTGCACACGCCGTCTTGAAAGATTAAGGTTAGGTTCAACAGAGGATTGGCCGGACTTAACAGGGTCAGGCTTGAATTCCGTGTTTTCTTTAGAGACCAATATCTTCTGATCTAATATAGATACAATTACGAGTTTACCTTCAAAAGAAAGCTCAATCTTTTGTTATCAATAATAAACATAATACGCATAGCTTAATCTGATACTTACCTTGAAATTTGAGATTTGGCAAACACCTGAAAAAGACGCTCTTCCACGATATTATCAAAACTACTTAGAATTTTGAAATAATTTTTGCTGGTTCTAGAAGGAAAAACAAATTAACGTGTTTTGCTGAAGACAAGCTTGAAAAAAAATCGAATTTTTACCCAAAATTTCGAAAATTGTGATATATGAAGTACCACTTTAAATATGAACAAAACTACAATTTTGTTTCCACACAAACCTAGATAAAGCATCTACCTATCCATTGCACTAGTTACATTTGAAAAATAATTAACGGTTATTACGTAGTAATGGAAAGACGGTCCTGGTTTTGTGCAAGACCGGCACAACTGCATTTCCATCACCGACACCCGTCGAGTCGTAAATTACCACCCCTCCTTTGCCTTCGAGTGAGCGGTGTCGTGTGAACATCCGAGCGCGCAACTTGAGCGAGTGTGACCTTGCAACCTCCCGACACTGAGTCAGAGTTTAGAAAGACACAAAGCTTCCGAGCTGTTACATTGAATTACAAACATTTATACTATACAAGATAATTTATGCAAATGTAGATTATTTTCAATCACTTATTTCTCGTCACTCAATTCTAGTGATCGGCTGATAGGCCTAATAGGAATTTTGTTTAAATCTAAGATGAACTAAGATGAAAATGAATTGCAAAGTGAAACACTGGCAAGGCGTCTCTAAAATAAAAACTTGACTCGAATGAAGCCTTGAGCCACGCGTATTTAGCTAATTTGCGTACGCAATCATATTATAGTTTTGAGATGATCGAGTAAGATTGCCATGAAGCGCGTTCGAAATGTGCTTGTAGAGATTGGTGATAGATTACATGATTGTTTTATTTATTCCCAATGCCAATGGTACCTGTTTCAAGTCAATTATGATATGACTTTAGACTTGAACGGCTTCACGTGCGATGTCTGCTCTAGTCTGTAGTTTAGATAAGGAAACGCTTACAATTTATAAAAACATAATGCACTCATAAAGATGATTTTAAAGTCTGTCATTGCAAGTCTTTTATAAGGAATGGAACTGAGCGAATGTCTCTCCAAATATTATCTTTACCTTAATTATCTAAAATATATATCTTAGTCAAGTGATCATTATTGTGAACTTGATCTAAAATATTATAATAATGTATGATATGCAGTTAGTACTTGGATAGCAATTTTCCTAATAATCTGTCCTGATAGGAGTTCGAACACAGAACATCTGGCTCTAAGTACCGTTGCTCTTGTCAATAATTTAGCTATCGGGGCCACAAGGTGTTGATTGTTGTGTTCCATAATATTAAAAATCATACATAACACTTTCATGTTTGCTGTCATAACTGAAAGATCGCATGGATATATTGACATGGATTGACATGGGTATTGAATATAGGCCTAACAAATAGTAGAGATGTTAGTTTTATGTAAATAGAAAACAATTCGAAATAAAGTTGAAATGTATGTTTTAAAAACTTAAAATCCCAAATTTACAGTAAATGCCATTTAAAGTCGCAGTCTATGACTAATTAAGAAAGGTGATGTTGATTTCGCAATTATTGGCCAAGAAAGTGCATATTTTACTAATTATTAAAAATCCTAAATTGGAATGTATTTGATAAAAGATCCACTTCACGATAAATTTGTATACATACATATCAGCTGCAATAGGCAACACATCGCAAGGGCTATGTCAATTGACTCTATATTCAGGTAACTAGGAAAACGCTTAAGTCCCGCCGCGTTGTTGGATGAGCGTAATTGGTGCATTGAGCTGCCATGTGTCATGCGGATTTTCTGTTCTGTGAAAAAATCATTACTAAGTTGAATATTTTTTTAAATTAATTTAGGCCCTAAATTAAATAAAAAATAAAATTTAATTTGTAATTTTTTTAATTAATCGTAATTTAAAAAAGAAAAAAAATCGTAAAATTTCGATTTTCATAAGAAATAATTATTCGATTGTGCTCAAATTTACACGAATATAAATTCAAAAATAAGGTTCTGTGAAAAAATCATTAAAATCGGATAAAGCATGTGGGTGTTATAAGCTGAAGATTTTTTTTTTTCGAAAAAAATCGTAAAATTGTGATTTTCATAAGAAATAATTTTCCGATTGCGCTCAAAAACGTGGCAGTTCTAAGTTCAGAGATTTCGAAGGCCTCCATAAAATGTCATCGTAATTGGAGTATCGGTTTAGCCGGAATAATACAAACAGAAAAAAAAGAAAGAAAGAAAGAAAGAAAGAAAGAAAGAAAGAAAGAAAGAAAGAAAGAAAGAAAGAAAAACATTCCGGATTTTGTTCTCCAGTGTAGTGAAATGGAATCTTCGCTTCGCTCGCTACGCTCGCTACGTTCATCCAACTAAGATGGTATTACCATTTATGAAACCTCATTATTATTTATGTACTCCATTCAATGTACCTATCAAAGTAAAAAATACTTTCTAAAGTTTTACTTTAATAAACCCTGAAGCTGCAGGCACGAGGTGTAGATAAAGACTAAAGAGGATATTTCATTTTGTCAAAGTTTAACAACAAAATAATATGCAAATAGAACCCTTTTTTATTTTACACCTCCAACAATTCAATTAGGTACCTTGCCGATCATCTACGGCACTTAAAATCTCAGACATAAAATCACGAATAAAACTTGCTCTCGAATCATTATGCTGACAATGTTTGACTCCCCCGCAACCCTTCATAGTTCTTGAAGAAGGTTTCACGTGGTCTATCATCGCATTACCCATTGTTTTATTACGTTTTTAAACTTTGTTTAATAATTGTTTATTGCACTTTTGTACATTTATTTACGATTGTTATTGTCTAGCTGCAAATTATGCAACTTTTGTTCACTGCTCTAGTTGTGCACGTACTCCATTTATTGAACGAGTGAGCGTAGCGAACGTAGTGATTTCCATTCGACTTAAACGGCCCTGATGGTTTTTCTGCGTGCGTGCGTGCGTGTGTGTGTGTGTGTGTGTTGTTTTGTGTGTGTGTGTGTGTGTGTGTGTGTGTGTGTGTGGTGTGTGTGTTGTTTCGCATACGTTGCGAGATCATACGGGTGAATACACAACAGAGCTCCGAGATCATTTTTCAATCCGAGATCAGACCCCCTGATCTCGTTTGTTTTTGTTGCATATCTTGACAGGTCAAGCTCATACGAGTATTTATATGCAATTTTAGCATGATCTCGTTTGAGCGTGTATACGAATTTTTAGTTCGCGAGTGTACCCACCAGGGCTGCGCTGCAATAGCGCCTATACACACGGTTCACACACCGTACAAACATCACGCATTGTTCGAGATCATTTTCAAATTTGAATCAGCCAATCAAATGCTTTACACAGTATGGGTTTCCACGCACGATTAGAGATCATTCCGAATGGTTTTTAAATTTGAAATATTTAAGCATCCAATCAGATGCAATACACAGTAGTACAATGTTTCACACACGTTTAGAGATCATGCGGAGCCTTTTAAATTTGAAATATTTGAAGCGTCCAATCAAATGCAATACACATAATGACATTCCAGCTGCTTAAGAGATCATTCAAATTATGTTAATTTGGAAATAATCTACATCATTTAAATAATGTATGGATGCGTTGGTACAACGCACGCCAACACAACATATTTTCAATCACATGCGAGCCACCTATATTCTATCTACAACGCCATACCATCTAAAATATCGGGACACACCGACTAACATACCACTTACTTCTTGAAGAACGATAAATAAAATAATTAATTATATATTTTGTTGTTGGTGGTTAACTCTCGCCAACACAAGATATTTTTTAAACACTGTTAGCCACCTATATATTTTATCTACGTTAGACCATCTAAAATATGGTACATACCGCTCACAACACTCACTTCCTGAAGAACGTAAAAAAAAATAATTAATTATATACTCGTTGTTATGGTAAAAACCCCACGCCAAACCCCCAA